>JAPYZL010140123.1:0-19643 GCA_030522825.1 Platygaster orseoliae
ACATATTTGGTACAGGCTAACCGATTATTTGGTACACCGTACTAAACTGAGTTTACCAAATTCATATGCTACAGATTACACAACCGACTTTTGTGTGTAAGGTACGAAAAACTAACTGCATGTGAGTAAGATGGTACTGGCTCAGTTTTTCTATAAAAAGTAAAAACAAAAATTTCTAAATTTTTTTTTCCTAATATACTTTTTTACAAGTTCTAATTTTTCTACTGAAACGTAATTGCTAATGAGCTAGAAACAGATTTTCGCTAGAAGTGAAATTACTTTATATCCCTCTAATTTACAATTTTTTATATTTATGAATTTATAAGTCTCACAAAAAGTCACTTTATTTATCACTGGGTTATAAAATCAATTAAATAAAATAATTCGATTTCCCAGTCAATTGTATAAATCATTTATTTCGTTTCTTCGTTAACGTTTCGGCTCTTATTTTAAGCCCTTTTCAAGACCTGCACAATTCAAATTCACAATCATTTCCACGTAGTCAAAAAACAACAAATTACACAAATAAACCATATAACAACTCACGTCAATCAATAGTTTTATAATTAGAATTGTTTTTTATTTCTGTCTCTTTTTCTCTTTTTTTCGTATACTTCGAATATAATGAGAAATCGTCTAGATCGAAGCTATATTTATTAATTTGCGATAAATTTAAATCTGAACAAGAATTCAAAATGATGTGTCAAATTTAAAAACAGAATTTTAAACCCTTCTTTTATTTACGAGAAGTTAGCAACTTTCGTCTACCGCCAATCGATAAAAAATCCAACGTTCTTTAGTACTCCTAAGGTTTTTACTTGGAACTACTCCAAGTTACATACATAACATTTTCAGACGAAAAAAATTTGTTTTGGTCATAAAACCGTTAGAAAAAGTGTACCCTAATCGGGTTTTCGAATTCAACAATACTATAATGACTCGAGATCTGATAAAACTCGTGATTTCCAAGGTCAAGTCCCGTGCCTCATCAGCCTCCAGGACTTTCCCTGCCCTGCCAGAACATCACCCTGGACATCGAGGTCCCCGAACCGAGATACCCTGAGCCAAACCCAATATCCATCGATCCCGAAAGTAGCACGCTTTTACGAAACCACAGGCGTAACTCCGCGCCTGCTGAACAGAGATTATCTTCGCATTACGTGAGCTCGAACGAGTCTGGTTACGACAGCGACGGCCCGAGAGGCAGCGAATCCAATGCAACTTCGGAAAATGAAGCTCTCAGCCTAAAATGTGCCGACAGTTCCGACACCAGCAGTGTCCTCGATTCCGAGATCGAGAAACCTATTGAAAATCGAAGCCAGACCGAAGACGAAGACTCGGATAGTGCAAGGACGACGAAAACCAAGAGCGCGGATTCTTCAGAGGCGAGCGATCTGACGATTGTAGGTGCTGGAGAAAATTTGGAAGGGTTTAGGTAATAATTCAGAAAATAAATTTACTTGATCATGAAATACAGGGTGTACCGATAACTCTGTACCTTGGGAAAACGGCTTATTTCTTTTAGAATTATGAGTTGAAAACTCTTTTGCCGTATTATTTACAATTTCGTCAATTTTCACAATCACGATGATTCAGTAATTTTTCAATGGCTGTGAAATTTTTGACCATTCGTCAAAGTAAAATTGAAAATCAGATTAAAATAGTGACATTTCAAATTCGAAAATGGAAGAACTACTATTATAATCCATAAAAGAAACTTTTCATAATTATTACTTGTCACATTCGATCAACATGAATGAAAAAAAATTTCTTCTACAGTGTTGTAAACAAATAACTACAAATATTCTAAAGGTGGCATCAAAGTACCTCCGGGAGAATCCTTCCCAGTATCAGCCAAAACCGCTCGAAATCTCCGACGGTACTTTCACACCGCGTGAAAATTCAGCTCGAGAAGAGCAAGTTCCTAAACGAAATCATCGAGCCACCGCAGAAAAAAGTGCGCCGATACAGGACTATTCAGTTGGCGAAAAACGAGCCGCGAGAGAGTCTGGGAATTCGGCTGGCACAACAGCCCCAGCAGACCGGGGAACTTCGCTACCTCATCATCCAGCTCGAAAGCGACGGAATCGCTCACAGGTGTGTTTTTTCCCTTTCCCAGCGGCATTTCAATGCGACGTGATTGGGATCTCAAACTTTTTCCCCGGCCTCTTTGTCCGCTTACTCAATTAGTCCTTCGAATCTTCGATCGGGCCCGATTCAGTGTTGCGGAATGCGTTTTATTCCGGCGCTACTGTTTTTGTCGGTTCCTCTCTCGATTAATTGCGCATTTCGGCGGGATATTTCATTATTCAAAAGATACGAGATTGGAAGATTTATAGGAATGCTGATAGTCTGAACATTTTTCTGAGATTTTAATCAACTTGGCGATAAAAGTCGCGATTGCCTGCCCGGATCGAATTCTTCCATACCCATTACCGCCGATGAAATTCTAATTGAAGATCGAACTCTTGTATCTTTCAGGGACGGTCGCTTGAGAGTAGGCGACGAAATCATCGAAGTCGAGGACAAAGACCTCAGGAACTTTGACAGCCTAGAAAAGGTCCAGGACTTCTTGAGATCCTGCGTGGGCAACCAAATCCGTTTGAAATCCGCGTACGAGGAAACAGTGCCCCAGGTATACCCGTACTCTAGCGAATACGAGTACATCGAGAACGCGAAGAATCTCTCGAAAATGTCACTGGAATGCTCGGCAACGGGTGATTCTGTGAAGCCGATGGAGCAGCCGAGAAAGCGCCCGGACTATTTACCGCTGCAGAGCTGCTTGAAGGAGGCCAAACACGCGGAAACACCGGTGGAGGCCGCGCCCGAGACCCAACTTTGTTATACGAAGCACGTTATTAAATTCGAAAAGGGCTATGGGAAACCGAGTTTGGGTTTCAGCGTCGTCGGTGGAAGGGACAGCCCGAGAGGAGACATGGGAATTTTCGTTAGAAGGATTTTTCCGGGTGGGCAGGCTGATTTGTCCAAAGCACTTTTCCAAGGTAAATATTATTCAATCAAAATTTATGTATTGATAAACTGATTACTTGAATTTTCTTTGAATAGTGAATTGGGGAATAAGTACAGAAAACATAAATGTTTAAATGTTCAATCTAGGTTATAGACTCTTTCATGAATCGTTTCAAGAAGCCAGCAGCAAGAAAAATAAGTTTCTTTGTTATTACATCTTGATGGAAATATTGCATCAGTTATTATTGTATGTGTAATACTCCTATATGGCCCGCGGAGAGAGAGAGAGAGAGAGAGAGAGAGAGAGAGAGAGAGAGAGAGAGAGAGGTTGGACTGTAGGAAAAAAGAGACAAAACATTGGTTCTCTCTCGAGCAGCCTCAGAAATCCATGTTTCATCCGTGCATATGTGCATGTAAAGTGTATGTGGATTTGAGAGTATTACATATAATTATGGTTATAATATGCCTGATGATGGTTTTCCTTATCACTAGACAATGATGGAAAGATTGTATTTATTATTGGGTGTCCTTATCACTAGACAATGATGGAAATATTGTATTTATTATCGGGTGTCCTTATCATTAGACAATGATGAAAATATTTTATTTATTATTGGGTGTCCTTATCACTAGACAATGATGGAAATATTGTATTTATTATTAGGTGCCCTTATCACTAGACAATGATGGAAAGATTGTAATTATTATTGGGTGTCCTTATCACTAGACAATGATGGAAAGATTGTATTTATTATTGGGTGTCCTTATCACTAGACAATGATGGAAGTATTGTATTCATTATTAGGTGTCCTTATCACTAGACAATGATGGAAATATTGTATTTATTATTGGGTGTCCTTATCACTAGACAATGATGGAAATATTGTATTTATTATTAGATGTCCTTATCACTAGATAATGATGGAAATATTGTATTTTTATTGGGTGTCCTTATCACTAGACAATGATGAAAATTTTGTATTTATTATTGGGTGTCCTTATCACTAGACAATGATGGAAATATTGTATTTATTATTAGGTGTCCTTATCACTAGACAATGATGGAAATATTGCATTTCTTATAAGGTGTCCTTATCACTAGACAATGATGGAAATGTATTACTCATTGAATAGCGAACGTAGAATTATCATCTGGCTCAATTAGTTCAGTTGTTCTCAACACTATATCATGATGGACTGCCAGTGTTTAATTTAGAGGCCTTCGCTAATTTAAACCCAAAACCAACACTAAGAATACAACGGAAAAAATTGTACTTTAATATAGAAAAATCTTCACAAAAACAGCATTGTGTAAGTACGTTTAATTGAAAAATCCGATCGTAAAAGAAAACAGTATATAAAACATTTCTGCCATTAGATAAATATCGAAAATTCCGTATCTTAGCATTTTGCTAATGACTTCTTCTAAAGATCCTCTAGAAAGGATAGAATCAACTCGAGAATCACCGAGGTGTTCTAACCACTAAGTAATGATGAATTTTTTCTCTCTTTCTCTCTCTCCAAAAGCTGTCCTCGCCATAACCCCAAGTTTCCAAGAGAAAACAACCACGATCGGAATGCAAGAACGCCTTCAGAAAAAAAGCCACGCATTTGCCTCGCACCAAGCGAAAATGCAGGGGGACAAGTGTGACATTTAGCGGCGCGTATAATTCGCGTATTCATACGTGAAGATGTAAAGAGACGTACCTTGGACACCGCTCGAATCTTTAATCTGACGAGCGACACCGCGCGCATTCCCGAGTGGGCGCACCTCGTGGGTCCGGGCCCTTTCTCGATTCGCGCCTTTCGAGGCATTGTTCCACAAGACCCATCTGTAGAAACGCACCTGTTTCATTTTTCTCTGTAAACTTGCTCCTTGGATTACGACCACAAACTTCTCGTTTCTCGGGATATTTTGCGCCTGATGTCGCACGTTCGCGTAACGGTCCACCCAGGGTATTCGGTTGCATGGGGATTGGCTTATTAACCGCGAAATAACGTTCTTCGATAGATCGCGTCATGAAGTGTGTTGCAAGTTTGGTCATTGATCTTTGAATGCTATGAAGACATGACAGAGGTTTCGAAATAGTTTTATTCAGTTTGATAGGTGGGAATAATCATTGATCCTACAAAATCCAGAAGCCGATCATACAAAAGCACTTGGATGCTAGATACTTATTATTCTGTCTACGTAGGTTTATTGGGTCGCTTATAGAAGCGGACGAAGAGACTTTAAGGCTCGCGTATAAATCAGAAAATTTTTCTAGCTGATAGACGTTGGTGTTCTACGTAGATACATGCGGTCTCGGGTTTTCTTTAACCTTATTAACAAGTATAAAAAAGTAAAACTAACATTATCATATCACTCTGTAGAAATGAAACTGATCATAGCTAAATTTTCATGTTCAAAGATACATCGATTTGTACTACAATTGGTGTCCAGAAATTTTTGTGTTGCAACGTGAAATAATTGACTTTCTCACTAACTTTATTCCACTTTCTTTATCTTCTTTCTTTTTCAATCAATTTATCATTCACACCTTATAACCATTGATGGTCACCTAGTTTTGACTTCATATTTACAATTCAGAAAAACTTTTATAGTCATGTATAAGCATTATGACCTTATAACCGTTTTCTCTTCGAGCCGTGTCATCTCAAAGAATCAAATTAAAACGCTTAATTCATTTAACAAGCACTCCTCAAGTCAATTATCAATGGGAGAACAGCTTTCCCCATCAACTTAACACCTCAATAATTAATCACGCCAAGTGTCGTGCACGATAAATGGAATCTGCGATCGAAGATCAATCACGGCCACGCAGCATCGGCCCTGAAAAGGCTCGGATGAGCGGTTTTATGCAAGAATCTCGTGATCGATCAAACGTTTCGTGGACCTGATAAAAATACCTCTGATTCACGCTTTATACCCGTTAGAGCAGCCGTATGCAACTGCCTATCTTTCGTGTATAGACAGCTTCGGTAGGGACGGACCCGGCCACCTATAGGCGCCACCGGTTTTGGCATCGATCGAAATTTCTACACTACACTACTCACTGTTGTCATTGGCTGTCATTGCTCCCCCCGATCCCCCCTAAACTATTGGTGTTCACACGTACACGGTTCATAAAGTGTTAGAGAGCTGAACTCGAGGCTCGTTTCCGCGAAGAATTCGAGGAGAGTTGCACAGGGCTGCGTTAGAGTAACCGCGATGTTTTTTTATTTTCAAGACACTTTTGTGTCCAGCAGCTTTTCTATGAGTTTTGAATGCTTTGCAGAGAATTTGAGGAATTAAATAACCGGTCAGTTAGTTTATAAGCTTAAAACGTTTTCTTAAAAACAGTCAAGGGTGCCTGAATATATTGAGATGGGGAACAGAATACCCACCTGAAAATATCTGGATCGTAAAATAAGCGAAAATACCCAGGGAAAATGCCATAATTTACTAATTGTATTTTCATCGAAATATCAAAAATTCTTGTAATTTATAAATTCATGGACATTCCCTGATAATCTATATTTAGATTAATATTTTTTAAATTATTGCTGATTTCAGTATATCAAAACATCATGTCATTTTAACGAATTTGAAGAATTGTACATGGTTTCTGTAGTTTTACAGAATTTCCAGCATTTTTTTCAATTTCTAAAGTTTATGAGCATTTTCTGAAATTCTGCGAATTTTTCGTAATTTGTAGAACTGTTTCGAAAAATCTGTAAAGTTTACAATGTTTTTTAATTTCTTGTAGCTTTAAGTATAATACAAACGACGTAAAACTTTCTGCATTTTATGTAAATATGTCTAACTAGTTAAGGCTCTTCGTAATATTTAAATAATTTTTTAATTATTCAGATTTTTATTAAAAAATTCAAAAAAGTAACACGCATGTCACTTAGAGATACGATAAGTAAAAAAGATATACAAGATTTATAAATGCTTCCTGAAATTGTACAATCTTTTCGAATTTTTTAGATTTATGAACAACTTGTTATATTTTCTGTTTTTTTGAGAATCAAAATTTTCGGAATTTCAAATATAGCTCAAACTATTAGAACTTTATCAAAATTTGTTAAAATTACTGAGGTTTTTCGTAATTCAAAAATACTTTTCAAATTTTTTTTCAATGAAAAAACAGTATTAGCATGCGTGTTTTGAGAAAATATGAAAATAAACAAAATCTTAAAATTATTCTTTTTTCTTTTTACTCTCTTAATTGTTCGAATTTTATTAAATCACAGATAATCTAAAATATATTGATTGTTTTTTTTAGTTTTCCAAAATTTTCGAAATTCATATTTCAATACGAACTGTTCCGGAATTTCTAAATTTTATCAAAACTTTTCCAATTGATTCATATTTATCATATTTTTAATTACTATTCAATTTTTTATAGTTTTTTAATTAAACTGAAAAAAAACTTGGCATGGATATTTCGAAGAAAAACAATAATGAATACAAACTTGAAAATTGATTATTTCATCATATTTGAAGTTCCGTAAATGTTATGAGTTCTATCTTCTATATAATTATTAACAATTTTCAAATTTAGCAATGTTTTCCAACTTATCAAACATTTTTAAGATTCAAAACACAATTGAAAATTTTTAAAACTATTTAAATGTATTGAAAATCTGGACATGGTGTCGATTGTACACGTTTTTTCGTACATTTTGATTAAAAAACAGAATTTTTCATGTTGCAAACCTGTCAAAAAAATTGCGCTATGCTATTATGAACAGTAATCAGCAGTTATTGAATGTAAAATAATTTATTGAACACCACATTCGATTGATTTGATTGATAATACCTTGTACAATTGACACCATGCCAAAATCTGTCAAATTGATCGAATATCTTAACATTCTTAAAGTTTCGCAGATTAGAATAGGTGAAAACAAATGTCATACATACTAGTCAAAGATTTACAAACTTTTTCAAAATTTTTCGATCCTATCATGAGTTATCATTTTTTTTATCTTAAATTCTTATAAAAAAATTAAAACGTCGTACATGTTCCAAAGAAATATAATAATGAACACTTATCTCTACCCTCTCCCAACCCTATACTCTTAGCTTCAGTCTCAACTACATGACTCACCTGAAAAAATTACGTCACCGTCCTTATGAGTAGTATAAAAAATTTCAAAAAACTGTTCAAAAATTTTGTATCCTACGCTACGAAAATATAATATGGAACTTATTCCAAAGTTTATAATTTTTAGCCTTTATTATTTCAATCACTGAAAATCCTTGAAGGATATCCATAACTTACGTTTTTCCCTTTTTCTAAAATCAGTTACTTTATTCCAGGTGACGAGATTCTGAACCTTAACGGGAAAATCTTACGAGGACATCTGCACCAGGAAGTCGTCGAATTCTTCAAAGCCATTCGGGAAGGGCCGGTAGAATTGGAAATAGTAAGGAGTCGAAGACACAAGTAAACGTTAAAAAAAACGGTTTTTTAATCAAAATATCAAATCTCAATTGCACGTATAAATGAAGATCACGTACTATCAAACATTTCGTTCAAATCGTCACATATTTAATTTATTTTCAAAAAAAAGGAGCAAAAAATATGATTTATGCGCGCAATCAAGTTACAAGTAGTACAACGAATTTTTATTTTTATACGTCCTAGAAACCTTGTAAACTTCGACTTTTGAGTTTTTTACGATAAAATTGTTATTCACTAAGTATATGTTGATATTATGGATACAAGAAAATATAACACGATAAATGTTACTTGCAGTTCGACGAATTTTATTATAGCGATGATGTGCTTTGTAGGTGGAGTTGCAAAAAATATTCTGGAACTTTTGTCTACAACTGTTATATTGTTTATACTGTTTTATATCAAACGCGGAGAACTTACATGTGATAAATTTTACCATTCACTATTGACTCTGATTTCGAACGAAAGTTTCAGAATATGAGAAAACGCGAAAAAATTATAACGAACGTCAGTATTTGAGGAATTTATTGAATATTCCATTTATTTGCAGCGCAGAATGTACGATATCCACAAAATGTACAAAATACATATACATAGATCTGTAATTTTTATACAATAAACGCATGGGGAGTTACAAAAAATATATACAGTCCAAATTACAACGCACGTGGTTTTTTTTCTCGGCCTTTGTTGGAGATAAATAAATTCTTGAACGTGCCGTAATGAGTAATCACAATCACGGATTAGTGTCTTTTCTCCGAAAACACCTCACGTATCCACGAGAAGCAAATCAGCGCATGACTTGGCTTTGGACGACCTGGATGCAGAACACAAAACAATTCAGTGAGAAATCGAGAATGATTCATAATCAAGAATGATCAAACTCAATTATTTGGAAAGCAAGTTTTTTTGCATTCTAAGAACGATGTCAAAAAATTTGTAATGTCATTTTCTTCTTAAAAATTGAAAACGAAACTTTCTGAAGTATTTTTATCTAAACTTGAAAGAAACAAAGATACGAACAAATAAACTATTTCAAAGAAAATGGTTGAGATGCGTTTCATTTGGATTTTGAGATGGAACACGAAGTTTGTGGTTAAAATTCCAAGACACCCTATACGTAGATTTTTTTTCGATGAAACGCATAAATCTGTGGACGATTTGCATAAAAATGCCTTACTGAGGCTCTCTTTGCTTGACGCGTCGACAAAGGTGCAGAGCCACGGGTCCACTTTTGGTGTTGCGAAAAAGTTGAACGGCTTCTCGATGGGTCAGGTCGTGGCAGACCTGGCCATTCACTGCGAGAATTTCATCGCCCGCTCGCAAACGACCGTCTTCTGCGGCTTGACCACTGGGCAGAACCGATTTCACGAAAATACCTGAATAGTCATAAAAAGATTCCATAATTCATCCTGAAGCTTCAATTTTTCTCTTGTTATTGTTACTTTTCACTGCGTTTATTTAAATATGAAACAAGAAATTATGGATTTCACAGTTAAGTGGGAAATTATTCACGCTTAATTAATTGTTTTCACGCTTGGAATACTGAAACAAGTGTTCTTGTTTAGATGATGTAGAATGCTTTCCCAACAATATTGTTGACGTGTTCTTAACAAATCATTTGTGAATTATCTTTTGTGCTGGAAACAATGGGAACGCCTCCAGGAAATGATTTCATATTACAGTAAGCGATTTTTATATCGTCTTCAACGGTAAAACCTGGAGCTAACTAACTAGGAGAGATGTAACACGAGAGTGATTGTTTTAGTATCAGTGAATGAGATTTGAACGTTTTTTTTTTAAATTGTGGATTTCAGAAAAGATTCTGAAAAGCTTTGTGGGTTTTTTGTACGTCGATCTTAATGTTTCGATGGCAACGGTGTTTGTTTTTCATAGTGAATTGAATTATTTTTTAAGTTTTTGAAATATTTATGATTACTGGTAGGTTTTAAAATGAAGTTCGGTTCACGACTTTTTTTTTGATCATGCTTCTGTATTAACTTATGTGATTTTTTGAAAATTCGTCTTAGTTAATTTTTATTATCAATCTCACCAATGCTTCCTTTAGGACTGTCTCTGCCTCCAACGATTGTGAATCCCAGTGATTTTTTTCCGGATCCTTTTTCGAAAACCACTGTGAGGAACTCGAACATAGTGCTTCTTGGTCTTCGAGGCAAGGTGCAAAAATTTGACACATTTTGCGTACCGTTATCTAAATTGTTGCAAATTTTATCGGACGATATCGACCTGTTAGACTCGCATCTGCGATCACGGTAATTTTTGCTTTGGCGTTTGCGGAAGTGCGTATGCGGCGATACCTCGAGAACCGTAATCCCATTATTTCCATTTTCGATACTGACGTTTTCGTAATCCACACTACTTTCCTTCAACTTCTTTGGTTGATCTGCACTACAGTATCTAAAAAAATAAAATTTAAAATGTCTTTGAATAAATGAACATAAGATTTATATTTATATTCCGTACACTTAAACCTCGAAAAATGTCTCACCTCGAAATGATAATATCTACTACTCCAGGACCACCTCCACTGCCCAAAATTTTCCTTGCTTCCGCCATAGTCAGTCCCCGAAGCCTTCTTCCATTGACTATCAAAATCTCATCCCCTATTTTCAAAGTACCCTCTCTATCGGCCAGGCCATCCGGAACCACGTGTGCCACCAAATACCCTGGGCTAGAATCTGGAGTTTTCGCTATAAAAATCCCTAGGCACTGATCGGACCGTTCCCGTGGAAGCCTGACTACCATCATCTCGCTCTTGTACAGTTTGCTGCGTACTACCTGAAGTTCACCATTTTGTGACGTAGTTCTATCTGTTTTCTGCCCTCCTAGCCCCAAAGGGTCTTTTTCTATCCCAAGACTTATATTATGAGCAATTGGTCCTTTCAAAGAAAGCCTTTTCGTAGATCGGACTATCGCAGGACTTGCTTCCGCCATTGTCTGCTGGGACGTTTTCAGGGTTTTCTCAAGTTCTGCGTAAAATGAGCAGCTTTTTCTTGGTGGCAATCTCGGGGGAGGAGGGAAATTATGGAATTGGGGCTCTTGGAAGGTAGTTTCCAAAGTTCCATTCCCGTAACGGTCGTCGAGTAACGAACTTGTGGCGGAGTCGTTGTCCAGAATCCCAGAATCATTGTCGTCCTGATCTTGTTCCTCGAAGAGTGGATTCGTTTTAAGTTCCTCGAGGCCTGGCAAAGTTCCGTAGGAGAAGCTTCTCAGTCTTCGTTTGTCTCGGTCATTGACGTCTTTTTTGTAGATTTTGGATATAAGTTTGTTGGTCGAGGTTCTCAAGTAGCGGTCTTGAATCGAGCGGAATTTGGCGGCTAGGCAGCTTGATGGAGTTAAGCTGTTGAAAGGGGATGCTCCGTTTGGCGGTTCTGGAGGTTTTAGATGTTCTGGTTGGTCCCTGGTAAGAAAAATACACAGTGTGCTTGTTTACGGTTCTTCTAGTTTGAACACGAAATAAATGAATATTGCTTTGACAAAGAAATTTTAACGGTATTTAGTGATGGTACCTGATTAAAAAATTATGTCATGTGTAACTATTGTTAGGGAGTTGGATTGGGGTGTTTTGAGAGTTTTGAATTTTCCGCTTCATGTTTGACACAAATCATTTATACTTACTTTGAGCTTATTCTCCACTGTCTCCGACATTTTGGCGTCTCCTCAAGTTCCCCGCCCGACAACTCGCGATTTTCTGAAGACCAAGTTCTTGAATCGAAAAGATAGAGTTTTTCTTCTCCAGGTTTGCCAAGTCTGCTGTGACTTTTTGACCGTTTTTTTCTTTTAGTACAGGTTTTTTCTTCTTCTGCTATCTGTTTTCTCGAGTCTATCTCACAAACTGATCTCCTGATGTCACTTTTGCTGACTTGGTAGGATCGATTGAACTTGTCGCTATCATCCAAATCATCTTCCGATTCCCGATCTTTAAGAAAACTGAGTCGCGTGCTTTTCACTCTGTCCAGCAATGGGTTTCGTTTTTCGCAAATTTTCCGACGTTCTTCTTGTATTCTCTTCTTGTCTTTTTTCTTCGAAGCTCGACTTGTCGTGACTTCTGATGTTTGGACATTGTAACAGTTTCGTTCTGATTCGGAACTTGATGACTTTCGTCGAACCCATCGAACTGGAGACATATCTGAAAAAATTAATTAGAAAATGAAAGGCTGATGAGATTTTTTTTTCGTTACTTCAAAAAAAAAAACATCATTTTTTCGATAATGGACCTCTATAATACTATTGTCGATCATAATATTTCGAATTCATCAAATTACAATATCTGTGAATCAGAACTTTCGGTATGGATTATCCACATTCATCAACTCTTGATTCATAAACAAAATGAAAGGATTATTATTGCCTTCAATGAAATCAAATAACGGCCTAGTCCTTGAAATATCTTAGAGTCGTGCGTCACGATTTTACCGCTTTGATATTTCCAATGCGACGTTTACGAACATCTTAATATTTCCTTCGCTATTCCCATCTAACATTCGTGGAGAGTGAAAAAATGCGAGAAGAGAAAAAAGCAAGTAATGGCGAAAAAAATCCGGATTCTTTAAATCCAAGAGCTCCTTCCAACATTCCAAAAGTGCTCGAAGGGACGAAAACTGACATCGAGATTGACGTCCGCGTCAATCGGATCCGCGAGAGAAAGTGGAATTTCGATGCATCGCTCGAAAGTGGCGTTTCTCATTTCATAAAATCGTCGATTTCGTATTCATCTGTCGTAGCGACCGGTTTCATTTTCGCTGCCACTTTTTTTTCGTTCCGATTCCGTCAAGAAAGTTTTTTGTAGAAATACGAGGTTTCCATGCTTTCGGAGCGTGAAATGACGGCCGTGACTCTCACGCTCAAAAAGCATAAGGCTAATAAAAATACTTTTAGTACTGACTGTCAGATCACAAAAGTGAAAAACAAGTGACATATCTTTTTTAATGTGTTTTAAATACTATATTCATTATTTAAAATAAATTGAACATCTTTTCAACGATTTTTTGTCATGTTATGCTGTCAAATAAAATTTTTTTCTCTTGGTGCATGGGAGTATGTAAAATAACAGTTTCAGGAATAGAAAGCAGAAGACCACTTGACTCTTTTGTGCACGAGATTAACCCTTGGAGACGATCATTACTTGCATTGAATAAAAATAAAAGTACGCGTCACACGGGACGTCCTGCTAGCGCACATCCTGTGCGATCGTCTTCGAGGCTTATAATACGTCACGGTTCGAGCACACCGAGCAGTTTTGTCATTTTACGCAGGTACGAATTTGCCAAACAGCATGTAACCAAACTCTCGGATACAGTGCTTGAAAAGCAAAACTTCCTTGAGAGAAAAAACCTCGGAAAACATGATAAGGCTTTGCTCTTCTTATTTTGATGACTACAGAAATCATCACATAAAAGATGAACTCGAAGAACTCAAGAACTTCTGAGATAAACAAACACTTGGATTTATTCAAGTGTCAGAACACTTGAATTTTTCGTCAAGTGCAAATTTCATATTTCCAATTCAAGAATCTTCAAGTCCCGATACAGGAAATCTCCAAAAGTGAAGGTCAAGAACACACATAATTTTTTCTTGATCGATGTATAAAAATGCGTGACTAGAATTCATGTTACCAGGAGCGCAGAAACTTGGGAACCGAAGCTTGAAAAGCGAGAGTTTTTATCTCCCACGAGCACGTCTTCAATTTCGGTATTAAACAACCTTGAAAAAAACGGCAGTTGTTCGAACAAAGACGTGGCAGTTCATAAGTTTCAATTTTCTGATTTGTTCGGTTGCGAGCACACGCGTTATTTATCGCCGATCATTATTCTTGTGGTGATTACTTTCTTGATAAGTCGCTTGTAAGACGCGTTAAAAGCACGTGTTAATAAAGAAAATGACAGTCGAAGAAAATAGTTGAAGAAGCGAGTGGATGCAAAAATGCAGCAAGAAGTGGACGAGACACGTTCACGTCGTTTACATGCTAATGGAATTGTCGGGGTTGATTGAAAATAAGTGCTTTTTTTTCACAGAGAGTTTTGTAATCAGAAGTATAGTTGTTAGTACTATGCAAATAGTAGTATTCCACTAAGTATTTTTATAGTTGGGGCAACTATAAACTGTGCAGTTTTAAAAGTAAATGGTTTATAATATTATTCATAAATAAATAACACATGAAAAATAGTTATTCGATATTTAAAAAACCAGAAATCGAGAGGAACAAGTTTTCGTATATGATTTTATTTCAAATTTAATCTTTAAATAAATTGAATAAATAAAAAATTTATTCCTGCCATTTTTCCGAATTTATTATTCCGAAATAAGTTTTTCCCAAAGGCTGAATTTCGAAGCAATAATTTTTTGAAAATATTATTCCGAAAGTTTTCTGGCAACCAATTTTTTCAGAAAGTCACTGTGCGTGTTTAAAATTTTCTCAAAAATAAAGACAAATAAACAAGATGTTGGACTAGTTGCATATTATATATTTTTATGTTCAAAATGCACTAATAATAATAATAATAATAATAATAATAATAATAATAATAATAATAATAATAATAATAATAATAATAATAATAATAATAATAATAATAATAATAACATTGTAATTTAGTTAGTTTAAAACTCTTTAAAATTCGAATCGTTCAAAAAACACATAGATATCAAAACACTCTTATTTTTACTGTAATTTTAAAATTACGATGAATTCGAAAGTGAATTTTTTTTTATCATATAATATAGTTAGCTACAGTATGTGAATATACAAAAATTAAATTTTTTTTTTTTTCAAGTTTTGTATTTATTGACCATTCGACGAAACCATGACTCCTCCAAAATTTTTTTTTTGCGAACTACAATGATTTCTGTTATAGTTACATATTGTCTGAAAAATGCAACTTTTGAATTCGTACTGACAATTTTCAACTTTTTCCTAATTAATTGAAATCGGAAAATTTGTGTTTAGGAAAAATGGTCACGTGAAAATTCATATTCGTAAAATTGAAGGCGGGAAAAGGTCTCGGAAAAACCAATCCAGAAATACGATGTTAAGAAAAGCGTTGTTGGAAAATTAGTTTTTCGTAAAAATTAACGAAAAAGATCGAAATTGTCTTGACGCCACAACCCCTAGCCCCCCCCCTCTCCTCTCCCTCACTTTCCAAGGTTCGAATTACAGTTTCTCAATCGAAACTTCGATTTTCGATTCCCTAAAACATTCCCACAGCAGTAAATAGAAAGGCTTCAAAAACTAACGATGAAACTAAACCCAAAGTTAAACGAAACTTCGAGATCGACTCAACGCATAAATTTATTCTTTCCTAAAACGATTCTTGACCCAACGTTACATTAATTATATTTCAGCAACTTTTGTATCGATTAATTAAAAGTTACAATCAGGGATGATTCATTTCAAGTTTCGAAATCGGTTACTTTTTTTTGCATACGTCGGAAGAAGAATGTTGAAAACCGTGCAACCAAGGATAAATTCACGGTTTTTGATCATCGGGCAGAAATGTGATTTGAATCGTGTGTAACATATATTATTCTGGGAGAAAACAGAACTACTGGGGAATTTCGGAGATTCATTAACATATCAATATTGACTCACCTCTCAATCGCGCCACAGCATTAAGATTGAATGACGCCCCCCCTTCTTGAATGACGGGGGCCTCCTGCAGGGGACTCAAGCTAAGGAGCCTCGGAGCCTCGTTTTGGGCCTTGAACCAACGCATACTGTAACAAAAAAATTTATAAATAACGTCAATAGAAGTCCATTCATGACAATGAGAAAGGGAAGAAAGGTACTCATTTAGAAATCTATTATTTTGTTCGACATAAGCAAGGAATACATTTTGGGAACCTCGCTGAGAGTAGAGGAAGTAATAAATTCATTAAGGCTGAGCGTGGGAGAAGTAGTCATTTTTTCTACAGATACAGGAACTCAAACAATTTTTTCGACTTTTTTTACAGTTTCTAAGAAATATTCCTCTTATTTTTTGTCTCTGGCTTTACCAATTTCAAATTTTGAATTTTTGAGTTGGGAAAATGTTGATTCTTTGTTCTGAGCATGTTTTAATTTGATCAGTTTGTCATTCGGTGGTATCTAAAATTATTAACTTTACTTGAGTACTAAAGTATTGCTTTTCTTTCCGAAAAAAAGGAAAAATTATCGTTTCTCGCTTGAGTGGCGTCGAGGCACGCGAGGGGCCGTAAAAAAATCGCGAAATTTTATACACGCCCGTCCCACATTGTTTAACATGCATTATTCATACAGTATTCCTCTTGCGGTTTCTCGTCGATGTTATTTATCCCCCATTGGGCCCAAAGTCGTTTGGCGATTAGTCGAGCGGAATTTTCTTCGCGCAAGAAAACGCGAACGACATTCGAAAGCGATTCTAGTATTTCATTGTCACCATCAACGTAGACCTTTCAAACATTTCTTGGTTAAAGAATAAATTGTTGCTGCAAATTTCGTGTTCTTGAGTGGAATAAAAAAGTTTTCGGAATTTGGAAATTTCGATTGTGATCCAGTGAAAGAAATTCAGGTCTAATGCTGGAATTAACTTTTGGGGCGTTTTTGGGTGATGAGCAAATTAATGAAAAAATTATAGGATTGTTACATGAAGGTTAATTCATGTTTTTTTGATTAGAAAAATTAATAGACAAAACTGAAAAATTAAAAATCAAGTAATTATGAATTCACGACTGATATAATTGTGTTATACTGAACAGGTATAGGCAGTACTATACTAATCTGTGAAAGAGTTTTAATTTCGAATTTGTGGTTTTAACAAATCATGAAAATTGTTTTCAATTTAAAAATTTCTTGAACGTTTTTTAAAACCGTGGATTTTCATTTAAATATTTTAAATTATCCACTACCTACGTATACTAAACATTTTTTGTTTTTAAAACAACAGTTTCTGAAGTTTTACGGTATTCCCGAAATTTTCTATAATCTGTACAATTTATGAACATTTTTTGAATTCAACAAATTTTTGGATTTTGTAGAATTATTAAAAATAATCAACATTTGAAAAATTTCGAAATTTTTTTTTCATTTCTGAATATTTTTCAAGATTCTAGGATTTCAAATAAAAAATCGAAATACACCATCATGCATAATTCAAATAACAAACACAATATACAAAATCAATAAACATATTCTCAAATTTTTATCATTCATCTAATAAAGTTAATAAACTTGTAGATAAGATATAAATTTTTTATATTTTCTTTGAATTTACTAACAACAAACGAAATAATTTTTGCCCAAAAATCTACTCTTCTTCCACCAAAATGAGACTAATCAAATTATACCAAATTATAATTATTTATTTTATATTAACTAGTAAGTATGTATTATTAATCATTGTTATTTATAACTAATTATAATTTATTACTTATTATTATTAACATATAAATCTTAAATATTTCAATTATTATTTTATTTAATAACTAATAAAATCATGGAACATTTTTTGAATTTAACAAATTTCTGGATTTTGTAAAATTATCGACAATAATTAAAATTGGAAATATTTCGAAAATTTTTTTATTTTATTTTTTTTATTTTTCAATATTTTATGAGTTTATAAGATTTCAAATAAAAAATGAAATTACACCATTATGCATAATTCAAATAACAAACACAATCTTCAATCTACGAAGTTAATAAACATATTCTCAAATTTTTATCATTTACTTAATAAAGTTAATAAATTTATAGACAACATATGATTTTTTAATGTTTTCTTTTTATTTACTAACAACAAACGAAATGATTTTTTCCATAGAATGTACTCTATTTCAACCAGAATGAGACTAATCAAATCATACCAAATTAAATAATCATTTTATATTAACTAATTATAATTTATTGATAATTATTATTCATAACTAATTATAATTATTTATAATTTATTATAATTAATCAATATTTCAACCATTTCGACTATGATTTTATTCATTTATTATTTTATTATTTACTTAATCATTTTATTTTATTTATTTATTTATAACCTTAACTAACCGAATCATATAACATTTTTTGAATTTAAAAAATTTTTGGATTTTGTAGAATGATTGATAATCATCATTTGAAATGTTTCGAAAATTTGTTTCTATTTTTTTTTTAATTTTTTAATATTTTTCAAGTTTTTAAGATTTCAAACAAAAAAATATAATTCACTATCATACATAATTCAAATAACAAACAAAATCTACAAAGTTAATAAAAATATTCTTAAATTTTTACCATTCATCTCATAAAGTTAATAAATTTATAGACAATATATAAATTTTAAATATTTCCTTTTAATTTACTAACAACAAACGAAATAATTTTTTCACAAGAATGTACTCTATTTCCACCAGAGCGAGACTAATCAAATCATAGCAAATTATTTATTTTATATTAACAAATTATTGTTGATGATAAATTATTTTCTATTATAATTATTCAATATTTTTATTATTATTTTATTTATCAACTAATCAAATCATAGAACATTTTTTGAATTCAACATATTTTTGGATTTTGTAGAATTATTGACAGTCATTAACATTTGAAATATTTCGAATTTTTTAAAATTTTTTAAATTTTGTAATGTTTTCCAAATTTTAAAGATTTAAAATAAAAAATTGCAATAAACCATCATGCATAATTCAAGTAACAAACACAATCTACAAAGTTAATAAACATATTCTTCAATTGTTATCATTCATCTAATAAAGGTAATAAATCTATATACTAGGTATAAATTATAAATGTTTTCTTTTAATTAACTAACAACAAACGAAATAATTTTTTCCCAAAAATCTAATCCATTTCCACCAGAGTGAGACTAATCAAATCATAGCAAATTACCATCATGTAAAATGCAATTTTTTTCTCCACAATTATTTTTTTCTAAAAAATATTCCGCCTTTTTCATCGACCAACTTGGGAAAATATAAATCATGCAAGTTCGCTTTAAAAAAATTGATCATCAAAAGTAGGGTTTAGAAAAAAGTCGTTGGGTATGCGTGATCGAAACGAGCTACTGCTATTTTCAGAGTATGATTACGGCGGAAGTCGGGGCTGATTTTATGCGATCATAAAGTGCTGAAAAAGCAACTGTACAGGGTGCGCCACCAAAATCCGGACAAAAAACCATTCAATATTCCCGCGATAATATGCTTCAGAAAGATATCGCTTTCAGTATCTGAATACCTTGT
>JAPYZL010140132.1:0-24473 GCA_030522825.1 Platygaster orseoliae
CGCACTCAGGCTTGCGCAGCTAGCATACACTCACCCTCCTTTGCGGCATATGTAACGTGGCTATGCTACGCAACCGTAGACAAAAGCTTCGCGGTATAGAAAATATCATAAATACGCATAGGAGGAATAGAGATACAGCAAGAACTATGCCGCGTATGGCTGATTTTCATATACTTTTTTTTCAGTGTATATATAATATAATGTACAGTATAAATATAATAATTGAAACTAACATTTTTCTTCAGTGTTTGAAACAATTTTTCGGATTTATTTTTTTACGTTTTCGTAACCCAACATTCATGATTAGAATTTTGTTTGAAAAGAAATTTCTCGGAAGCCATAAATATTATTAATAATAAGTTAGAAGAATCACTCACAAGAATTCTGAATCTAGTTATACTTTGTACTGAATTCAAATAAAACCATTCGCTATATCATCAAGATTGTAGAATGAACATTTTTAAGAACTATTTGAGGGGTTATAATTCAAAACCGGCTAACCCTCAATTTTCCCGAAATTTACTTTTTTACATTTCTGAAATCTCTCTTATAGGTCACATATTATTCTAAAAGTGAAGCTTCAAATAAAGTTTTTTTTCCATTTTTAAAACTTGTGTGAAAACCTCAAAAAAGCTAACCCCGAGGGTCCGATGATTCAAAACCGGCTAACCCCATACAGGTTCTTATGGAAAATCTGGTTTTCTATCGATGTCTCTGAGGTTTTTAGAAATATATTGAACTTTAATAGATATCTATTGTCTCGAGGTAAGACTAGGCGCTTTTGTGGAGATATTTTTGGGTGATTGAGATAAAAAAATGGAATAGTTAGCACCTGACGGGTTCATTGATATCTGTAGCAGATCAAACCACAGCGTCGCACTACGGCATTAATAATTCCTATGATGTTGTTTGATCACGAATAAACTTTGGTTAAATATTTTTTGAATCTCCATAGTTTGATAATCATAATTAACAGAAAATTAATGATATTAAGTGCAAGTTGGATTCGAGTGACGCAGCCTGGGAGAGTCCAACAATTTGAAGATTTCACAGTTTGGAAACGAGGTGATGAGATCGTATATTTCTCTAAATGTATAGTATATAAGTATTGTAAAATGTATTTCATGAAAAATAAGCAGTATTGTGTTGTGTTACTATATATACATATGTATTAAAAGACCAAAATAGATATTATCAACTACGAATCATTTTTTTCTTTTCATATTAAATGATTGGAATTTCCAATGTTTCATCATAATATTTTGGAAACAAAAAAAATTGCTTTTTATATTTAACGATTGGGATTCCCAATGTTTCATCATAGTAATTTAGAAAAGAAGAAACATTTCCTTTTTATATTCAACGATCAGGATTCCCAATGTTTCATCATAATAATTTAGAAACGAAGAATCACGTCCTTTTTATATTTAACGATTGGAATTCCCAATGTTTCATCATAATAAATTAGAAACGAACAATCATTTCCTATTATGCCTTATCATATTCATTCTTTAAAAAATTTTTTGTTAAATGATTTGTCGCTTGCGATACGAGCTTCAAAAATTGGGTAGAAAGGCATTGTTTGCCGAATAAAAAGAAAAGCTAATGGAAATGTTCTCTATCATGCCAGAAGAGCATCACGATTTTTACAATGCATCATAATAAATCACTTTTGTTACCATACGACTCCTAGTTTTTTCAGTGTACATTTCTTATAATTTAGCAACTTAATAAATTTTCTGAATAACAACTGAGCATCTTTTATTGACAGCTGATCTAAAAATATACGATAAATCGATGAAAAAATGTAAAATTACAGAACTAATTACGTACAGGATTATTAACTTAATAATTTTTTTACTATTAGAATTGCAGAAAAATATTTGTTAAATGCTTGTTGCATTCAAAAAAAAAAGATTGGTAGCACACTTAATGACTCTTTATTATGGGGAGATAAAAAACTTGTGGGTTAGGCGGTTTTGAATTACCAGACCCTTGGGGTTAGCCAGTTCACAATTTTGGGAGCTTATATTTACTTTTGTAGATTAGATTTTTACTTGTAACTTCAGAGATATATCATTTTGTTCCTAAAACTCATAAATGTATCATCAATTATTCAAAAACAATTACAGTTGACAAATGGGAATGTTTTTTCAGCGACCTGTAAAAAATCAATATTGTGGGTTAGCCGGTTTTGAATTATAACCCCTCAACAATAAATATACTCTAAAAATACAATCAATTGTAAACGCATTATATTAACTCGTTATTTGTAACAAGTCGAATAAAAATTATTTATTACAGTTATTTGGCCATATTTCACGATAAATTGGTAGCACAAGATTTTTAGTTTTTTGTAAATAATTTGTGGTTTTTTCGCAAATAATTCTTTTACGTTTACTAAAAAATTATTTTTCCTTCGCTTTTTATGTTTAGAATGTGTTCCCGGAGTCGAAAAACTTTTGAATATCTTCAGTTGTAAGCGGAATGAAAACATATTATGAATTACATAGATTAAATAGCATTATAAGTGGTTGTATTTTGTAACTAAACCTTTATTATTATTCTTGTACCAATTTTGATTAAGAAATTTAACAATTTTGCAACATTGCAACAATTTCGATTATGAAATTCGTGACCTTTAAACTTCATTCCCTTTCCCCAAGCTCAATGTTTTGAGGTCATTTCATTTGTCTCGAAATTCTCTGCGTTTTTTCACATATAACTCTCTCAAATAACTTGACGCTTTTTGTTTTCAATATTTTTAATTCATGGTTTTTTCATACATAAAAAAATCATAATTCAGTAGTTTTTCGGATGTAATTTTTTTTGCCTAGTTATCAGCTATAATAAACATAACGTGAAAGAAGTTATAAGTTTCATAGGAATCTGATCCTCACTCCTTTGGACCATGACAAGCCAGAAGTTATAAATGAGCCAGTTTACGAAGAGAAAAGTTCGAAACTTAACGTGCATCCGAATTTTGCATCGCTGTAGAAAACCACGTAAATTTCTGTGAAATTCCTAATAATCCTTGCAAGTTTGCTGGAGTTAGAAACCACTAATCTGGCAACACTGGTGTAGTTGAAGGCAAGTTTAATGAGAAGGATCAAAAGTTGAAATTCACATAGTACTTCTTTGATAAGAGTCATTGCTTTGTGTTTATCGTTGAAAATTCAAAAAGATGTAGAACAACAATATCCAAAAAGAAGTTATGTGCATTTTGATAATTTTACATATTACTAGGAGGAAAAAACACCACTGCGCGCTTTTTTTGTTTCTATGATCGGTAATTTGTAATTTACATAAGGAATAATATTATCATATATTTACTTATAGATTACTTAAAAGTAGACCATAATCAGTTTTGCTGTATAATAAGCCATGTGAAACTTCTGATGGTATCATATAAAGCGAAACTTCTAATGGCTCACTATAAAAGAAGTTCTTGAGCAAAATATTCATATAACTTTATGACCTTCTCACACGATTGGGTAAGCAGTTTACGAAGTTATATCATTTTATCTAATGATTCTTAGGTCCAACAGTCCATAGTAATTTCTGATAGAATTGAACAGGTGAAACCTCAGTACTAAAGTTTATAGTGATTTCTTCAATTTTTTTCTCTCAGTGTGTTAATGTTGTTGAAAATTGTTCTGATATGAAGTTATGGCGTAGTAAAATCGGGTAGCATGAAAAATTGTAAGTTCTAGGCTAAGGTCAGTGTACGTGTAGCGGCAGCATCCAGCTCCGGCGAGAACACACCCGGGGCAGTACACCCAGTTCTCTACTTTTGTTCGCTCGATATCTGGAAACAAGGGAAAGGCCGGATAAGAGGCGGAGAAGGGGTGATATCCAGGAGCGGCGTTCCCGCCCACGCCACCTGACCATTATCGCGCGGTATTATTTTATTGCTCGCAGACACTTGGCCTTTGTTGCCGGTGGGCTTTGTTTTTGCGGGAATGGTTTACGAGCCTTCACTTGAACGAGCCATGGTAAAGCTGTTTTATTCGTTAGGGTGGGTTTTGACGTTTTTGCTTCCAGGAAAACTTTTTTGGAATTCCTTAGTAATTAGAGAACTTTAATAAATTCATACTATTTAAAATTGACTTCGTCAAATTTTACTGTTATTAAGCAGTGTTTTAATAGATTAATTATTAGGAATCCGGTTACCACGAAATAATAAAAAATGATTATTATAGTAGGTAAATTGAATAACTAATTTCTCCATAATTTTCTTTGTTATTTAGCTTCTTGCATAATGAAGTATAGTTATGTCTAGTTAATAACTTAAAAGTAAAGTTGTTTCAATTATTTCCTGGGTCTTACATTAAAATTTTTCATTATAGTTTTGTTTTCTTTTCATGCACAAAGATAAACTTTTACACATGAATGAGCCATTACGAGAATCATAAATTTTAAAAGAAACTTTTTCTTTTTAAATTGAACTATTTTTAATTGAAAACATTCAAAATTCAGAGTAAAACAAGACGACATGCTGGAGTTAATAAGTAATTAAATCAGCAGATTGATAACTCAAACATATTGCTTTTAAATTTACGACAAAATTTCTTCCAATTTTCTAAAACAAATTTCCAGTAATCGTATTACTAAAACAAACATCTCTTTTTCAGATTTCCAAGAATACACACTATCCATCATAAGATAAATAGATCAATTGAATCAGTGTCGTGGGCGCTGTTTCTCGAGCCGTTATTATAAGAAGGCACGAAAAAGTCGTTTCATCCGTTGGAGTGGGTTTTGAATTAGTTGCTTTAGGGGAAAAATTCTCATATCAAGGATGATGTGTGAACATAAGGGTGGTTGAAGATGAATTCCTTTCTTTACTCTTAGAAACTTGCTGCTTCTTTCCAGGATTCTTTAGGGTGAAATATAATTGATTTGCCATGATGTCAGCAAATCCGAGCATTTTTGCTATTCAGAGTTATTTTTAGACGATATTCACAAACATTTCCCATAATTTCTGGTACTGTAAAAACAATTTAGTAAGAGTGTCTAAAAATATCAGTTAGTTTCAACATAATTCTGAGTTATATTAATTGACATATACTATATAATTAATTTTTCTGAAAGGTGAGAAAGAGAAATTCTTCTTTTCTGACATTTTGAAATTGAAAAATAACTTTGAAGTCATAGAGAAAAATTTGTACCTTATGATATTTTTGATATTTAAGTATTTTAATCCTTTCATAAAAAAGAAAGATAATTCTACTGAAATTTTCTCTACATTTTCCTATCTTTAAAATACAATGATAATTCCAAAGCATTGCTCTTTTAATCATTAGTTTTGGTCACTAGAACATGCCCATTGACAAATAAAATGACCATTTGAAAAAGGATATGTTTTGTTTAAACAGAAACCGAGAACAATGTTTTGCTCGACAGTTGATTCATCATTCATGGCGTTTGAATGCGAATAAAGGGTAGAAAAATGGTGACAGGAATTCGCACCGAAGACTGTAGTTGTGTTAAATTTGCCAGAGATTGGTTTTTTGTAGGTACAGAATGGAATACACGTAGCACGTGTGAAATTCCTCAAAAGAGACAGTGCACATCTCAGTGACTTTCGACTGTAGCGAACGCTCGTGGAGAATTTGAAAGTGGCACGAATCGATGCATCGCTAGGTATCTCTGCCTTGTGCGAAACACCTGTCCTATATTCCAAGACTGGAAACTTTTGCATTACAAAAGTTTCGTGTAGTAATGAAAAGGGAAGGTAGTAATGGGATCTTGATTACTAACTACACCATAGGAAATTCAAGATGGCTCTTGGTATATCTAAAAATATCGTGTATTCCTACGTCTACTATGACTACAAATTTTGCATGGCTAATTATGTTTCTAATTTTATAACGATATAAAAGTTATCATTTTCCGATATTCAATCAAATAGAAAGTTTGCGAACAAAATATGTATGCTTTACTGTTATATTTTGAATTTAGAAATTATGTGCGTAAGCTGAGAAATTCATCTTTTGATACTGACAGTTATTTGTTTAAATGTATAAGACAGAGTATAATGAAAAAAATTTTCTTTAACAGAATGATTTTGTGATTTCGTTTTAACAATTATACTTTTGGTAGGCATAGAGCAAAAATAAATAGACTTTAAGAAAAAAGATACCAAATTTTTAACAGTAATAAGGGTAAATTTTTCGATTATAATTGAAAAAGGACACCTACTGTCAATATAGAAATTTTAATACAAATAAGATAAATAAATAAGTTAATAATTTTGATAGTTATGAAGAATAATCTGTCTTAGTGAAAATTCAACCTATGAAATTCATAACTGTTTTTGAGATTATTATTTATTTAGAATTTAAAATTTGGAAAAAATTTCCAAGTTTTATTGACCAAATTAAGAAATAAATTGTTATTATATTTTTTCAAAATGTACATAAATTTTTTAATGAAAACTTTGGCAGGAAATTATTTCAAAAATAATTTCAATGTAACTTTTAGATACTTGAGGCAAGCTAAAAATTTTATAATTACTAAAGCTGATAAAGGTAATGTCACAGTCAAACTAAATAAAAAGAATGAAGTTACCAAAACACATAATTTAACTTTTCAATTTTCAGATGTAGAATTGAAAAAATTTGTATAAACAAAACCTCAGTTTTTAGAGTGAAAACCACTGTACTGGCCCAGATATTTTTTTCAATGAAGAACCATCGTTATTTCTGAACAGAATTGGTAAAAATATGCGCATGCTTATTTTTGCGTATAACG
Source organism: Platygaster orseoliae (assembly GCA_030522825.1). Taxonomy (NCBI): domain Eukaryota; kingdom Metazoa; phylum Arthropoda; class Insecta; order Hymenoptera; family Platygastridae; genus Platygaster; species Platygaster orseoliae. Next base: position 6,757 of record JAPYZL010140132.1, read on the forward strand.
CATATTTCGGCTTTTTTTTAACCTGCATATTCATTCTCGCACTTTTCGTTAGTCCATGCATATTTTCTCCATTTATTGGAAAAAAGTTGAAGTTCATAGCGAAATTCATCAGGAATACACTAAAAATTTTTTCAGAAAAAAGACACCTTTTTTTATGAAAAATGTTTGAAAATTTGACACAATATATTTTAATTTACTGTAATCGACACGTTAAATTTATTATTACACAAATAGTTATTCATTTCAAGCATATAATTTTATTTTGTCGTTTTCAATTTAAATAAATTTTTTCATCTTTTGTAATTTTTTTAGAGCATGTAGTTGATTTTCCGCAAAATTTTTTCACCATATTCATGTCGTTTTTTCCGTATTTTTTCATCATGCATATTTGTTATTGGAGAATATTTTTTACTGGGCACTAACATATAATACTGTCAAGGAACTAGTACGTAGAACGTTTAATTATTTGCCAAGAGACATAACTTCTGTTCCTGTACATGAAGATTCAAAGTTACACTGACATGGCCTGAAGTATAGATATATAACAGGCTACATCGTTTTGCACTGAGGTTTAGCAGTTCAGCAGTAAAATACACGCCGTGCGAATATACAATGATGAATGTCTTGTGATGCTTTCTGAATATACATGAAGCACTCATTTAATGACTATGGTCACAGGACCGTCAGTATATCTGATCATTCAGTCCGCATAATAAATTGATCAAATTAATCAAATAGATGTTCCATGAACTGTTTTCAGACCTATTTCTGGTAGAAGGTTTGACTGTAGTAAATCAGACAGAATACTAGCTTGATTTTTCTAAAATAAAGTGGTTTTTTGTGGGTATTTTATTGATTTTCTGTGTATTTTGCTACTGGAAAAATATTTCAGGAACTCTGTAAAAATTGAATTTATTATTTCGTTTGAAAATAGCTTGGGTTTCTGGTAAAAACTGTACTTGGATAATTCGATAATGTCATCTAAGTGAACAATAAAAGTTAATGATGTTTTGAAAAAAAAAAAATCTTTCACAAGATATGCCAAATTGGATAAAAAAAATTGAATAGCTGAATAGAAAAAGTATTATTGAACCTCGTAAGAAAAACTTTACGACTACTTATGATGAAAAAACACAATATGATTGATGTCGACATGATAATTATATTCATTCGAAAATTGAGAGTTTTATGATTTAAGTATCTTTTCTTTTCATATCAAATAAAATTAAAACGTGTTTTTCTTTCATACTATGTTTATGAATCATTTTAAATTTGAATTTCAATTTTGTTTGATCATTATTTCATAAAAAATTGGTTCTATAACTTTTCTGAATAACATTCTGTAATTTAAAATAATAATTAAGAATTCATTATTTTTAGTCTTCTTCGCGTTTTTTCATTATTTTTAACATTTGCTCTACTTTTCTTAGTTTATTGTAATAAGATACTCATGGCATAATTTTGTTTATATTGGTTAACTTTATGATTGTCTTCATATCTGTATTTGTTTTTTCATTAACTGAGGATATTTTTTTTACTAACTTTTGTTATTTTGCATTTGACTGGTTCTTCTTATATGATGTAAATACATATAATATTTTCAGTTATCAATTTTTGTAACTACTCACAACGCGAAGTTTTAACTCGTTGAGCTGTTAAAAAAAATGAATAATTAATTAATGCAGATGTATTGATCTTATGGAACGAGTCACTTTAGAAATGTAGCTCGATTTCATATTCTAAAAATTCAAAATATAAAATGAAATTAAAAAGTTATCGTGTTATAATTTTAAAAATCATAAACGAAATGACTTTATTATGCAAAAAAATTTCTAGATTCACACTTCCAAATCGAAACTTTGCAATTTTATGAATTTGTGAAATTCGGCTATGCATTCTTTTTACACGAGGATAACGATGCATTTGCAAATATTTGCCAAATATTTTTCTTGCTGAACATTCTCAGGATGGAAATTGAAAATAAAAATCAAAAGTTATCGTTTTCTCCATTTGTTCAATAAAATAAAAATTTTCTGCGCATCTTAAAAGTTCTGTATCCGTGATTCAATGTAAAATGTCTGCGATCCCTCGAATTTTCAACGATTTCAAATGAATTTCACGTTGAACCAAAGTTCTAGAATAAAAAAATTTATGATAAGTACATTTTAATTTCTGCCCGATTTCAATATACAAAAAGTATTCACCTCGAATAAAAAATTCATACATTTTTTTCAAGATTAGAAAATACATTACAAAAAAAAAAATATATAATTTATCAAGAAACACGAATGTCTGCAAAACTTGGAAGTCGAATATATAGTTTCTATGATCGATCAGTCAAGACTCTTCAGATGGCGTTTCTGTGGCTGACGAGGCTTTCGATGGGAAAGTGAGAGAGAAAAATACTTTTCAAAGTGACGGCAAAGTTCGCAACTACGTTTTCCAGTCCGGGAAAATGATGCATGAAAAAAAGGTCACACAATGCTCGTCGAAGGAAAACTTCTTTTCCCTGTACGGACGAATTGATTTTCGATGGCCCGATAGCTGACGTGTTTGATAAACGCGTTCGGAATTTTTGCTTGAGAAGGTTTCCTCTAGCAAATCTCAATGTGAGTTCATAAATAAGTTGTAAATAATTCAAATAGAGTTATCACATTTTGTAAAATGTACAGAAAAGTTGGTCCTGAAAAATTTCAGGACATTTTTTCGTTTTTACCAGATTCAAGCGAGTACGAACATTTCAGAAAATTTTTAGTGTAAGTGTAACAGCCCAACAAAAAAAGGCAATGAACGAAAGTAGAACTCAAGCATTTTTTCTGGTTTTGAAATGATCAAGAATTTCACACTACATGAAAAACTCGTAAAAATTCGCTCCACGTAACGACAATAACATGAAGTACTGGAATCTCGCAATTTTTTAGATTTCAGCGATCTTTCTCTACGTTGCCATTTTCTCGAAATTATTCGCCGAGGTGTCTTCATAAAAGCTGGCATGTCTGCAAATGTCAAATTCGCAGAACACGTCGTAAATAATTTTGCGGAAATTCAGAGATACATACCGTATGCATATTAGTGGGATATATACGTATATGCACCTCTGTAACTGCAACGTGAGCTTCCAAGTAAAGTCTATCAGCCAAATTCTAAACTTGGATTAGATATTAATCCCTCGAACATCAATCTATATTCTAATATCTTATTATCATATACCTGCTATATTCATATTTCGCTATTTATGTTTTTCTCTTAGTAAAAGTTTCCTTTATAAAAATATGACCTTGATGAATTTCACATAAAAAATTTTTTCCAAGTGAATGTTGAAAACCAGAATAATCGTCCATTTCTATACTAACAGACTGAGAGAAGGAATTTTGATTTTAATCACGAAAACTTTAATGATATCATTAAACTCTAATCTTATTTTGTAATTTCTTTTCCTTGCAACTTTACAACTTGATCATAAAATACACAAGTTTCAGGTGCTCTCTCAATATAAAAAGTAGATGCGTTTTCCCGGCTGCCAGAAATACTATACCACTCACTTCAAATAGCGGGCACTAACTTTAAATGAGTTTTTTAAGATCGTGCTCCAACTTTTATATTTTCGAACAGTATTGAGTTACACTTTTTTTTACCTCATACATCCGCGATTATATCACTTTTGGAGTTTTTCAAATGTTTGACATGTAAATAGTGACTGCGAAGGAAAAAGTGTAAATATGTTAACCGAAGTTATAACGTTGGTTCCAGAATCTTGTGATACTATTATTTTGTTTATGAGAATTTCGAAAATGAATTGCAAAATAAATTTAAGTAAAGCGAGGCGAACAAGTTCAATTGAAACTCGATATGAAACAATTGTCACGGAAAGTTGTTACGCAAAAAATTATTGAGTGCAGTCAAGGCCTCTTATTCAAACACGTTCTATTTCTAGCAAACATCATTGGAAAAAAATTGTGAATATATTTTCGTCAAAAAAAAATTTATCTCAATCAAGCGTTGTGTTTCGTGGTAGATGAAAAAAAAAATTTATGTTTTCTATGCTCTTTTTTTAATTGCAAAAAAAATTAGCGAGAATTCCAGTCATTTGAAAGTTAAAAATGATGATTATTGCGAATATCGCAATTTTTCACGTAAATCAACTAATGATCATAAATCAAAAAAAATAAGATAGTTAAATGACGAATATAAAAAAATTGTTAAACTAAGGATAGATAGTATTTCTAACCGTCACAACTAACTTTCTAATTTAAAAAAATGCAACAATGTCAAAATATAGGCCACATTTGGAACTTAAGATTTATGAATCTCACTTCCGATTGTATTACAAAAAATAAAACCATAAAAAGTAGAAAACATAGAATCGAATTGAAATTACTGAATGTTCAATACTGAAAATTGAGAAATGTACAAGCATATATTTTGAAACATTAAACATATAAATCAAAAATTTTGAAACGGAATATACTTCAAATACGAATTTCAAAAATGTAATTTTGATTGAAAGTTCCTGTTATTTTGGGTACTGAAAATGAAAGAAGTAGATGATCTGATTCTCAGACAAGAAAAATTTGCAATTGTGTTCATCCTATAAAAATTAAAAGAATTTTCATAGTAAAACATTATGTAATTGCATGAAAAATTTGTTGACAATAAATTTTTCAATTTTGTATTACAAATGTTAAGTATACGCAGAAAAAATTATACAGCAATTCTTACATCGAAGAGAGTTATGTTATCGCCAACTGAAAAACTAAAGTTCCAATACTGCATAGCAAAAAAAAATTAATTTAAAATAATAATAATAAAATGATAGACTTTTATGTTCCTAACATTTTTTATTGAAAAAATTTTTCAAATCAATAACAAACACATGGAAGTTCTGTAAATTGGGACTAAAAGCTTTTTTTGGGATAATGAAAAGAGTTGTTTTCATGTCAGAATTTGAAAATAATATAAAATTAATAAATTGTGTAAAATAATATAGTTTTAAAGTAGAAAGATGTTGTTTTGAGTTTCAAAAACAATAATGTTTTTGTAATCGTTTGCTTTCACATTTGATAAACATTGATTTGAAGAACAACAATGTATGTATTGTATATAACGTAAATCTTAATTGTAATTTTTCATGCTATAATTTTCAATAAAAAAAGGTTGTTTGAAATATGTGTACAATCGAATTTATTTTACATCACTTACATTTCAACTAACTATATATTAAATAATTTTCCTTCATCTTCAAAAACTATGTAACGTATTGTTCACTTCATTGGTGAATTTTTTCGACTCGAATCGAACAACAATCTCACAAAAATTGGTTAATTTAAGATTGTTTGTTCAACTCTTTATTCGAAATCAAAATTATAATCTGTACATTCTAAAATAAACTCAAAAAGCTCGAAACACTGAAAAAATTAAAAAACAAAGTAGTATTTTTTTTTATTTTACTTAGAAATTTAAGCTTTATGCGACGTTTCGCCTTGTATCGTTAATGTATTAAAGGCAAACTTCAGGTCTGTCTTAGAGTTTTTTTAGGTGCTAATACTTTACTGCCCAAAGTTTTAACTCGTTTTATATTAGTTTCTATAAAATATCGGAGTAAAACACTTGAAAACTTCATCTAAGAAGAAGTAAAATATCGAGGAACAATGAGAACTCGTTATCGAAGGTTAATAAGTTCGCTCATTATCGAGTAAATAATCGATATCGTGAAAATTATCCCGAAATTTCGGATAATGAGATCGTCGATTTTTCGCTTTTAGGGTAAATTGGATGATTCTGTAATTTTTGTTCTCATAACATTCCTGAAATCTGTGACGAAAAAACTCATGGTTTTGAAAACATAATTCATGAAAAAAATTTTGGAACTCTTATATTCGTGAAAAATTTTGCTATAATTTTGATAATCTTTTTTTGTTGGTAAATTTATAAAATATCTTTTCTCAGTATTAAAAATAATAATTTTCTTTTCAACATTTTGATCGGAAATTTTCAGAAGTATACTTCATTGGAAAGTTATTTGAATATTGATGCATTCAAACATTCATGAAATCAAGCATTTCACTGCATTGTTTACTGAAAAAACAACGTAGCTTTTGTTTCTCGAGTTTTTCAAGCTTCATGGTTGTCAAGCGAAAATGTTCGTCAAATAACAACGACTTTTTCTGTTATAAATGAAGGATAAAACGGTAATTCAAGAATAATATTTGGATGACGCTCTGAAACAATCTCAGGAATGATTGCAATAGAAATTTGGTTACAAAAATATGATCAAAAAGGCTTTTAATCTGAAAAAACCTCTGCAGTGTAGAAAAAAATGGATGTATAAAGAAATAGGCATCCTAAAATACATTTCTTCTGATTCGAAACTTAGTACACTTTTGAGCTTATAAAAACTTAAATTCGAAAAATCACCCAATAAAATCGATAAAATTACTCGACACTGAAACAATGTAACTGTTTCAGAAAACGTACACGATTTTAGCACGGTTTTTGGTACAAGCAGAAATTCGAAAAAAGATTGTCTCCTAGTGCATTAGAAAAATGCTCTGTATGCAGAAAAGTTCAATTAAAATTCAAGAAACGTTCGGATTTCACAATGATACTGTTTTCTATTACGAAAAGAATGTTCGGAACATTTTTTATCTTCTAGTTCGAATTTATATTTTAGTCGCAGACGCAGATGTTCTGAATAAAACATCGTTCGTTCGTTCATTGGCTACGTATTACTGCCAGATAATAAAACCGCTGTCCGGAATTTATGCATGGTTGATTTATCAAAGTGAAAAAACGTAATCCATTAAATAAAAACACTTTCATTACAAAACAATTTCATCGTCTAGTTAGATAACTTGATGACAAATAATTTATAACAATAAATTTTAGAGCTTTCCGCAGTTTTAGTAGTTCTCGTAAAAATGCTAAATTCGACATTTGTATTTGAGATAAAACATAATTTTTTTTTGGTTTGTTAAATGCAAATGAAAGTTTCAGCTGGGTGTGATTTTGATAGTTTCAAATTTTAACTATCAAAATTATACATTTTCAACGAGAGTAAAAAATAAAAATAATTTATAATTACACTTTTCAACTCAAGCAAAGCGTTTTCAATAACACTTCTATTTATCAAAGTTTGATAGAACTCTGTAGTAATTATAAAAAAAATTTATTCTTTTTCGTTAACCGGCTTTGTAAACTACCTTGAAAAGCGTTCAGTTCCATGTCAGAAAGCAACACGATCCTCTGTATTAATTCACCCCAGAAAGCACGACGTAAAATGAGTTGAGTGGAACACCAACATCAAGCTTCGTCTGTGGTGTGCCCGACGTTAAGTAATATTCTCTCTCTAAAGTGTCGTAAATCATATTCAACTAAAAGCAAAATTACCACCTTCGCAAATTAAAAAAACCTCATTATAAAATATCCACTGTACGATATAGAATCCTAAGACACATATTTTCTATTTTTTTCAGGCTCATAGGACTGAACTTAACAATGTCATTTAAATTGTTCGGAAATCATGGCAGAATAACTGAAAAACGAATTCTACGTCAAAGAAAAATGATGACTCCGCTACGAATTTTCTTTCCAATTCTATGGAACCCATTTCTGAATAATTTTCCTCGCTAATAAAGCGATTTACATGTCACGGTGAATTTTTCTATCTCCTTGTAACTCAAATCCAGAAGCGAACGAATCGCGCATTTGACGGAACGAAATTGAATTACACGACTTTACGAGTCGACATTGCGTTAATGAGAAACTCAATTTAACTGGCGTAGAAGCGTAAAAAAAATTCAATCTCGCCATGATAAATAGAGCCGTAATTCACGTTTTCATGAAGGGAAAAATATAGCGCGAGGGATCATCTTCTGGCTTGATAATTTCATCCATCATCAGGTCCTTCAAACGGTACGTTATTTCGAGCGACTTGCGTAGGACGAAGTGCAATAGTTGTGACAGCGGGACTTGGGGCAAACGGGTAACGCTATTGAAGAAAATTAATATCACCCGCAATTTACGAGGCGTCTCTCGCGTTTGGCGTCAACGCCGTCTTCCGACGTACCAGGTTACGAAGATCCGGTACACTCGCGACACATGTGCTTTTTGAACGGGAAACTGTGCTTTTAGTGCATGAAATTGCACTCGTTTCCTGCATTTTAAATATCTTTTTGACTTCTTATACATATAAATGCGGTGAAAAATATCGTTACGCAGGAAATAGAGAATTTTCTAAATTTGAACATTCTATAATGTTCAAAAAATTCATTTCTGCTTAAACATCAGATCCTTTATATTTCCGTGTAAAACTTGAAAAAAAAAATGAAATTTTCGATTCCTTGTAGTAGAACCTCGTTTATCAAACTCAAACAGTCTCTAAAATAATCCCAAGAACTTGGCGATTTCCAACACCTCCTAGAATGGTCCCCAAACATTCAGCAAATATGCAATCGTCATAGTAAGTCCAACAAAACATGCCAACTCGAGCTAGAATTAACAGCATCGACCAATGTCAACATTGATCATCTCCACAGTCGCAGTCCATAGTTCGGTAAATAGTCGCGGAAATTGAATTTTCACCCTATCAAATAACTCCGGTTATGCGCGAATTTGTGCGACGCTAACCGCATCAAATGCAGATCAACTACGATAAGATTGCACGGAACAATAATTATTTACCATATAATTGATGTCTCGATTAATGTATTTGACAATTTTTGATGCCGTAGGTTTATGAATCTTCTAACTTTTTCAAAACTTTTAGTTTTTGCAAAAGAACTTTGGTAACTTCGTTAGAACATTCGCTTACCGTTTTCGATATTCAGCTCGATCGCTGTTTTGTAACTGTCGCTTGTTTCGTTGGATTGAAGCAAAAGCTGGTGAGAGGTTCTTGAATGGTGCCTCAAAGTTGACATTCTATGCTGGTGGATGCTGTTGAGAACTGGATTGCTGGAAGCTTTGGCTAAAGCCTCTTTTTGTCGCACAGCCTCTTTGTATATTTTATAGTACATAACAATCATCACGACGCCCGGGATCCAAAATGACACTGAGGAACTAATGATGGCGTAGGTCCGGTTCACGATAAAGATGCATGCCTGACAGTCACGAATTGAGAGATCAACTTATACAGGGATTTCAGGGAGAATGAGATAAGTTGACATCGAGGAAATAAGTATGTGTAATGTGTAATTGACAATAAGAGAAAAAAAAATTTTTTTCAGTGTGATACTGTGATGGTGAAAAATTTTCCATTTACTTATTGTTGCAACGCTTTTTGGGTATTATTGTTATTTGTTGAGATTCTAAATATAGATTAAAAGATGTTCTGTTTTTGTACCTGACTTGGGCCCGAAACAAAATTTTTTGCTACTGCAAAGTAAGACATTTTTTTTACTTGTTTTCGGTTTTTTTCTTAGTGAGTTGCTTTGCCATTTTGTTTGAATTTACTTATATACTTTACAGTTGGCAATATCTGAATTAAATTTTTGTAACAGTTTCAAATAATTTACAATACAGTTCGAAAAAGCTGAAATTCAGGACTGAAATAATTTCATGACGTATTTTTATATCCAATCAGCGATACTTATTAATAAAATTTCAATTTTATTGGTTTATGGTTTTTGAACATCAATTTACATTATTTAGTTATAGAGACACTTAAAAATTAAAAAAACTGTATTATACATTGTTGAGAAAAATTAAGGTATGCATGTTACAACAAATTTTTTGTTGACATTTTCGAAATTACAGAGCAGAATTTCTGCATTTAGAAGATTTTTTCTCTATTCTATTAAGCTTAGAAAAAAAGATAGAGAAATTTATTTATAGTTTAATGAAATCAGTACTTGAAATAATCTCAGATGTCACAAAGTATACTTATCTTATTAAAATACTGCAATGTATTACTTGCGGGAAAAAAAAAATTTTACTGATTGCAGTCATAGCGTCTGTTTACAAACAAATTTTGATTATTATATAGCTAGTCAAACTTTGACCATTCTTAAGTCAACTTGACTATTTACAGTTAATTTTTTTTTTTTACTAGCTTTACAGTGAATATCTATATCTGTTAAAAAAATTAAATATTCACAATTTTACGGTGTATTTGCTTCTTGTTTTCTAAAATTTAATTTTTTATAATAATATTGACTGTTGCACGCCGTTCGACAATAAATGAATACTTTTTTTTCATCTGTGATCGACTACAGATGATAAATTTTTTTACATAATGCATTTTTTATAATTTACATTTTTTTTACATTTTTTACTAAATATACTTTCTTTATTACAGTGTAATTTTTTAAGATCACCAGTATTTGCTACTTACATTTAAAAAAAAAGCATTATTATGGGCATACATTAAAATCATGAAATTTTGATATAATAAAAAAAACAGTAAATTTTCAAAAAATACGTTGACACTGAAAATTCAAATAACATTTTGATAGTGAAAAATGACATTGAAAACGAACAATTAATTCGAGTTCTACTATTTTAATCATTTGATAATTTTTAATTATCTTTTATAAACTATTATTGTTGATAAGATAACTTCATTGTACTTCAATTGGCAGTTTACAGTTTTACAACAAACATTTTTTAAGATTTACAGAGCAGATGAATAGAAATAAAAATATAACTCCAAAAATAGTTTTAAAATGAAGATTTCGAGCTTTAAGAACATTGTCTTCTCTGTTCCAATAATCCATATCATCATCTCTCACTGTCAAATATAAATTAATTACTGATTGCCTTGATTTTCCAGCTATAACTTTTAACATAATTTACGGACCAGAAGCTCTCAATATACATTCAATCGCAAGCAACGCAAGATTGGACTTTGTGTGCATTTCGTGCACTGAAAACCAATAAAACCCATTCGCGATTCTTTCTTTCACCGAAAAACCACAAAAGCAAGTTCTGGTCGGGGAAAAATTTCTTTTGAATTCCGAATGACAAGATGTTCTATCGAAATATCATCGCGAAAGTAATTTTCTTTGCCAATTTTACCATCTTTCTAACGTTTTTTGAAAAACTTTTCTGTGCGATTCTAAAATGGAATGTATTTATCATTCTGGAAAATATCGACATTTCAGAGTACAATTGATTCTGCATTTATACCCACGGCTAAAAATACCGAGATTCTGACTCATTACATGCCAATGGCTGAGCGAAGAAGAAAAATGGTTATTTCTGCTGAAATATCCGTCCAAAGCGAAATTGCAACATTCGGTAATACGTGTACGTGGTTGTTTCGGCGAGCAATGAGTTATTAAATACGGAAAAGCGATGGAAATTTACGAGAAGGAAAATTTGGCACAGTTCTCGGATTCTGATTGTTTTGCATTGAAAAAAAAAGACTGACAATATTGCAAGATTTTTTTGGTCATATTTAGTATTATTTAGCTTTCATCAAAATTGTTTTACAGCTGTTAGTGATTCTGAAAATTTTTCGTTTGTAATTAGTTTTTTCGAATATTTCGTGAACCGAGAAAAAGTTTTAAATTTTATACCGATATTCTATTTCTGTGATAAATGTATGTTTTTGCATGTTTTGAAGGCATTTTCTAATATATTTAAGAAAATTTCTTTCTTTCTTTATAAATTCTTTGTAAGGATTTAGGAAAAAATATGTTCACTATACAGCTTGTAAAATATTCTTTACACAGACAAATACATGTAATTATTAATATAAAAAAATGTGACTGTGTTACATTTTTACAAAAAATAAAAATTTCTCTTAAGATCAAAATGGAATGTTCTTTTTCTTCTTGTACATCAGTTCTATTTGTGTTCAATTTGTTATAAACAATAAATCCTATTATTGTGCTCTTAACACCTTTTTCTTTAATTTTTATCTTGAATAATAGAGTATTTTGCTAGAACAAATTTATTTCAAATTTGGAATTTTTGTAAATTTATCTGACTCTACATGGTTATTTGTAAATAAAGATGTAAATCAAACATTGAATTTGAATTCATATTCAATAATAGTTATTATAAACCATTTCCTGATTCGTTTAGTGTTTTTCACAAAATTCTTCCATACTGCAGTTTTTAAATAATAGATTCTATGATTCCTGAATTTCAAGAATATGTTGTATGAAAACTGTTATTAATTTATAACTTTTTGAAAGCTGTACAGATATGAATTCTTCGTAATATTTTACAGGATAGACATATGATTTTCAATTTGTTGTAGTGATAAGCTTTACAATTGTATTTGAAAAAATAAAATATGTTTTATTTACACATAAAATCGTACAATATCATTACAATCAGGAATAACATCGAAATTTGGACTTTTTTACATTTTTTGTACTCAAATAAAAATCTGGGAACAAGCTTGATAATAAATTTCGTTTGATGAATTTTATTTTGAATAATTATCATTGAGTTAAATTCTGTTTAAATTCGATTACGAAAAAATTGAAAAAGAAAAATTTATATTTAAGAAATTTAAAGGGACCGTTCTATCATTTCGGCCGAAATCGTAACTGAACTTTGTACGTAGATAAAAAAACACTACAAATGTTAGATCCATTAAACTTTACACAAATATAATCCTTTATTATAAGAGTAAAAAAAATTTTATTGTTTGTAAAAATCTTGGATAGAGTACAATATATATGCGTCTAAAGTTGACTCTGCACTGCGCGTAGAGGTAAAAAAATTTTTTTTTTCAAAAAACGAAATGTCAATCTCAGCGTTATAGTATTTTCAATAAACATTGAAAATTTCATCCAAATCCGTCTAGTCATTCTCGCGCAATCCTGCACACCATTTACCTCTGAGAGTCAATTCAGACGCATATATATAGTACTCTATCCAAGATTTTTACGAACAATATAATTCTTTTTACTCTTATAATAAAGGACTATACTTGTGTAAAGTTTGATGGATCTAACATTGGTAGTTTTTTTTATCTACGTACAAAGTTCAGTTATGATTTTGGCCAAAATGATAGAATGGTCCCCTTAAATAAAGCTTGGGACTATATATTTTTAAATTTAGTATGCCTAATTCGTGATTCTCAGTTAGATAGTTAACATTTTTTTATCCATATAAATAAGTGCAATTTGATCTGAGAATATTTCAAATATCACATTATAATATAAATGACGACAATTATTTAATATTTATAAACAGATCTATCATTTTCCCAAAACACAGAAAATATTCACATTTTATCTTGAAGGTGTCAATTTTACAAACTTGTGTTCAGGAAAATAATTGCTGCATTCTCCTTCAACTGAGTGAATCATAATTTCATAAGCACTTATTATCTCAACTATGCTCAATTATAATAACGAATCCATTGTTAAAGTGATTTTTGCATCATTATTTTCAATAGCCTTTCAGTTACAAAGTTTTTCTGAATTATGCTGCTTTTTTCTCATTATAAGTACAAAAGTCTCGAAATCCAACCGCTTGATTGCGACCAAATCGTCCGTGTACCTCGGGATTTTCAGTCGGGAAACGCAAATTATCTTTCATTAATTAGTACTTCACGGCAAAAACGGAACCGTTTCTTGTTCAGTTTTTTGCAAAATTTTAAAGCTTATTTTTTCAAAACCTTTTGAAGACTAAAATAATAATCAAAATAAGATTATGAACTAATAGCAAAGATTATTAATTATAAAATACTGAATTCAGTCAACAAGTAAAATATTTTTACGATTCAAGCAATATAAATAATTTATATTTTTTATGTAGTGGCATCTGTTCAATTTCACTTTCCTGAACCAAAGTTTCATATCTAAACAGGCTTTAGATTCACTCGTATTTTCCGAAAAAAACTCTACCTAAACTCAGAGAGAACCATAAAACTGAATAAACATTTACGGCTAGTTTTTAGTGTATTCCCCTTATTTCCTCAAGATCATAAAAAATGCAACTTCACTGCAATTTCTCGTGTACCTCTGGATGCTCCACCAAAAAATGCAAATTTTCTTCCGTCGTGTACCAGCCCATGAAAATCGGTATGAAGCTGATAAGAGCGGGCAAAATCCAAGCGCTGCCGAGCATACAAGTCACTGTGGTTCTCCTCATGATTCGTGGGTATTCCAAAGGTCTGTAAATAGCGTAGTAACGATCCACGCTAATGCAACAAAGATGCAAAATCGAGGCCGTGGAAAAGTACACATCCAGGGAATTCCAGACATCGCACATGAACCTCCCGAAAATCCAGTAGCCCGAAATCTCGACCGAGGCATTGAAGCTCATCGCGCAAATCGCGACTAATAAATCCGCCCCCGCCAAACTCACGACGTAGCAGTTGGTGGGCACGCGCAATTTTCGGTGTCGCCGAACGCTTGCGATAACCTTTAAAGATATTCCGGGATTTTGGTTAGAGATAGTTTTACCAGGGCTCAGCAGAAGATTTTTGATAGTTTCATTATTCAGGGTGTCCCAAAGTTGGCGTATTCCCCCAAAATTATAAATTCCTCATGTTTTGATGATTTTCCTTTTGCTATTTTTAGGGAAACTTAAGATCAAAAAAGAAACTTAACCAACGAAACGAAATTCGCCGAAATTTTCTGAGTCGTAAAAGTCCTTTGCAACTTTTCACGAAACTTGAAATCAAAAAAGATATTCAAGTTGAAAGTTTCAACTAGTCGAATTCGTTTTATTTGAATCTGTTATATCTACTTGGATTTTGAGTTTTGTGAAAAGTGGAAAAGGACTTTTCGGCTGATAAGAATATGGAGATAATTTCGGGTAATTTTAAAACGTGGTTTCTATTCCCACTTGACATGAATATCTGTTTTTAGTAAGTTTTGTGACAAATAGCGACGAGAAAATCGTGTTTCAATTATATGAGAAATTCGTGTTTTTTGGAATATCCGCTGACTTTGACATATTCTAGACATTATTTCACTTTTTGCATTATTTTAAAGAATTAAGAATATTATAGTGTATTTGTTATTATTATGTGAATCATTTTATATGCATATATGTAAATGTGCCTTTTTTTGAATACTTGCTCAGAGTTTACTTTTCAAAAATACTGAGGTTAGATACAGCAGGATATGTTTGAATTTTATCCAAAGTCAAAAATTTCAATAAAAAAACGAAAAAAAAGAACTATGTTTTTTGGATAACGTTCCATTTTCATTCTTTATAATATTCATGATTTCTAGATCCTTTGGAGTCAATTTGAAAAAATTGAAAAACTTATTTTAGGTTTCTTCTTTTTCAGCTACTAGCCTATTATTGGGCCTTCATCATGACAATACGTTCACAATTTAACAATTTTTGAATAATTCTTCAAATCCATTATTATCTCACAAAAACTTTTACTACTTACTTTATATCTTTTTAACGAAGTTTTATTATTCTTATGTAAAATGAAGTAGATTTGAAGCAGTTAAAAATTATTTCACAGATGATCATACAACTTGATACATCTTTGATGAAAAAAGAAAAAAATTTGTTTCTAAACCATTACTTCAGAAAAATAAACAAAACTTCAAAATATGTTTGATTAAATGTAATAATTTTAAGGAATAATAGTTAAAATTTAAAAACTAACGAGTTAAGGGGTTATATACAAAGTTAAGGCGAAAAAATGAGCTAAGTTCGTGATTTTTTTCAAGGGTTTTATACCAATTTTATTTGAAAAAGCAAAAGACTAATTCTTGTTAGTAATATCTAAGAAAAAAAAACAAGTTAAATTTTTAAAAAATATTAAAAATTGTCGGAGTTCTGGCCCTATTCCCGAAACGCGTTTTTTTTGCAGAGGTTTGTGATGATCACTCTCCAAAGGGAACAAATTAACAGAAAACAAAAAAGTAAAAAAATTATAAAAGAAAAATGTATTGTGGTGTACTTAACGAAACGGTTTCCAAAAAAAATTTTTTTTTTAATAAAAAAACCATGAAAAATAAAAAAATCGATTTTTGAGTTGTTTAAAATTAAAAAAAAAATTGTAACGAAGAAAAAAAAATTTTTGGATGAAAAAAGAATCATTTAAGTACACTGCAATATATTTTTCTTTTATAATTTTTTTACTTTTTTGATTTCTGTTAAGCTGTTCGCTTTGGAGAGTGATCACCGCAAACCTCTGCAAAAAAAACGCGTTTCGGGAAAAGGGCCAGAACTCCGAGAATTTTTAATATTTTTTAAAAATTCAACTTGTTTTTTTTTTAGATACTACTACCAGGAATTAGTCTTTTGCTTCTTAAAATTGGTATAAAACCTATGAAAAAAATCACGAACTTAGCTCCTTTTTTTCGCCTCAACTTTGTATATAACCGCTTAACAATTACAAAGACTAAATAATGAATCACTGTGAAACTACTTCATGCCTCATAATCATAGAAAAAATGTTAAAATTATGTTGTAAGCTTTTTGCTCATAACAAAAAAAGTCAATCAGATTTTACCAGGATTTTTAAGTTCTTAATTAGTCAGATTTTATATCGCCTTATAATTAATTTAACCTTTTTTATGTATACTTGTTCGTAAAAATTACTGATTTTTTGAATAAGTTACTATTTTCTTATCAGCAGTGGGAAATAAAAAAAAATGTAGGTCAAAAGCTATTTTATTATTAATCTCTGCATGATGTAAAATATTCATGAACTATGTGAAGCGTTACATTCAATGTTTCACATGGTGATTTGTACCCTAACAGAAAATATAAAAATAAAAATCATAGTTATCACTTCCTGAGTAGATTTTTATTTGAAAATTATACAATTTTTTAATTGAAGAAATGTATACATAGAGATACTTCTAAAAAATCTGTATTTAATAATATATAAAATTGTATCAGAAATTGTAACAAATCATTTATATAGTGATTCATGTGGATTGAGCTTGAAAAATGCTGTGTTAGCTCATTGGTCATAATTTCGAGGATTAAGAAAATTTTGATAAGCTTTCGGTGTTAACAAAACAACTGAGGATGCATTAAAAATTTTTCATATAAACGATCCACTGTTCAAAACTGAACTAAATTCACGTATACATTTTCGAAAATATGAAATAATGCTCAGAAGTTGTAATTAATAATCTGGACTAATGCCAAGTTATGAGAATTTTCAATAAGTGAAGAAACTTTCTGATTTCGCGGGGGTAACTTTCAAACAGCAGAGAAATCGTAGTTTATATTTTTTGACTTTCAGGTGAATAAAACTAGGCAATTCAATTTTGGAGGGGGGAGGGAGGAACATTAAAAAATTTTTTGTAGTATTTAAAAAGCGAAAGGAAATGGAAGAACGATTCATAGATGATAGCTGCTAATATGACAATTAATTTTCAATAATCTTACTAGCAAATTATCCATATCGAACGTTAAACATTTTTGTGCATTTATTGAATTATAGTTACTCGCAGAAACATTTTTTTTTTGTTTAGAAAATTATTCTAAAAAATTTAAACATTTAAATTACGAAGAAATTCGACGAATTAACATGTAACGAAAAACATCAAGAAAAAACTTTTTCACAACTCGAGCATCGAAAAATCGATTTCCCACGTCTGCCAAAGGTGGCGTAACTGGGCGATTTCAGGTTGCTTCATTTACTCCACTCGATTTCATTTTCTTCACTCATATGAGTGAAGGAAATCAAATTGAGTGAAGAAAACGAAATAACTGAAAGTCGCTCAGTTCAGCCATATTTGGCAGACGCCGAAATCGATTTTTCGATGCAATCGTTGTGAAAAATATAGTTCACAACTCGTTGAGTATCGACAGATTCACCATAAACG
>JAPYZL010140140.1:0-17905 GCA_030522825.1 Platygaster orseoliae
GATTCGGTATATCTTATAAGTTTTTATAAGTTGACTTATAGAAAAAACTTATAAGATTTTTTTATAAGTCAACTTATAAGATTCAAGATTACTAGGGGATTTTGATTAATTCAAGATTATTGAAATCTACAGGGTGTCCCAAGTAAAGTGTGACAGCCGGAAACCATAGATTCCTTATGCAAATCTAAGAATTTTTTCTCATTGCCATTTTTTTAAAAAACTCAAAATTTAAAAAGTGATTGAAGCCAACAATTTTAATAATAAATGCCCTCTATCAAGAAGTGGGGGTCAAATTCACGGACAAAAATTTTCCTAAATTTTCTTCATATTTTTCTGAGTAAAAAAGTCCTTTGCCACTTTTTACAAAACTCAAAATCAAAAAAGATATTCGAGTTTGAAATCTAAAAAATCTGATTGGTTGAAACTTTCAAATTGAATATCTTTTTTGATTTTGAGTTTTGTAAAAAGTGGCAAAGGACTTTTTTACTCAGAAAAATATGAAGAAAATTTTGGAAAAGTTTGATACGTGAATTTGACCCCCACTTGTGGATAGAGGGCATTTATCATTAAAATTTTTGCCTTGAATAACTTTTTAAATTTTGAGTTTATTGAAAAATGGCAAAAAAAAAGTTTTAGTTTTTCATAAGGAATCTATGGTTTTCGATTTTCACACTTTACTTGGGACTCCCTGTATATTAAAAAATTAATGAGGCAAATTCTAAGAGTCATAAAATGTTGGTAGTAAATGTAAATGCTTACATTATTTTTAACCTATAACCTCAAAACCGTCAATTTTATATCGCAGATTTTCGTTGAACTAATCATTTCTCAGACAAAAAGTTTCAAAATAATTAAAAATAGGTGACATATTAGAATCCCAACCATGTTACTGTTCTCACGGAAAATTATTTCATTGCCTAACAAAATTTTCTGTAATCTTAATTTAACTTTTCATCTTTAAAATATTTGTTCTGAATTCGTTCGATTCTCCAAAGTTCCAAAATCATCCAAATAATTTTGAATTTGAATCCACGATCATGAGCACTTTTTTCGAAGTTTCCAAAAACTCCTTAATTTTTCAGTACCTACAAACCGAAATACAATAAAATGAAATTAACGTCCTCGAAAGACTGATACCTTATTCTCCTGAATCTTCCTAGAAAAAACCTGTTAAGTTGTTATTGCTTAAAATGTCTTTAAAATCACGAAACAATTTATGAAAATGACAAAGAAAAAAAAATTCGCAATAACAAGTACATAACTCGGAACCCTGCCAATGTGATGACTCTTTTTCAAGTAATAAAAGCCTTGGCAGTAATATAAAAGCAGCAAAGCGAAGAAAAAAGGCCGCAAAAAAGGAGGCATTATGGCGGAAGGCAGAGCAGATAAATCGCTCGTTGTTGGTTAAACGAAATGAAAACGTCAAGTAGCGAGGGAGAGGTGTATAATTTACGCTCGCGAATACCGAGAGTTTGTCACGGGCAATCGTTAAGCGCGAAAAATATGGGAAACACGTGAAAAGCGCGCATGCTCGAGCGGCGTAGTCTCGCGGATGTATTTTTGCATTTCAAATTTGGCCGGGCCGTGATTCGTAAAATCGATAATATAGTATTGCCGGGCTAATGTCAAGAGGTCGTTCACGTGGGGCCAGCTCTATATAATAGCAACGCGGTTTATATTACGCCGGCGCAACTGAAACCTGAGCCAGCAAATCTAATGGCGCAAGGCCCAAATCATCACGTACGTCAATTTGGCCCCAAAGGTCGAATTGAGCCCCACCGCTGCGAATCCGCTGCTGCAACCTTTTCATCGCGGCCCAAGATAAAAGGGTCGGCTTTCGGCTATTAGCTGATACGCGTGTCATCACGCCAATTTCTCACAGTCTAATTTTTTTATTTTTACCCTTCAACACTTGAATTTCCCATTTTTTTCCATTTATTAGATAATATTAAGCTCAAGTTACCTCACAAATTACAACGTTTTCGATTATAGTGTCTGTAACATTACACAGAAAATAAAGGATTTTCTGTATCAGAAAAAAGATATGCTGTTTCAACACCTATTAACGGAACGAATTTTTCAGAAGCAGTAGCTTATTTTTTTGTTGCCTCAACAGATTTTTTTTGGTACCAGAGAACAGTTACTATGCCATGGGATTTTATGCATGATTGTGTTCTGGTAGCAATAAAGGTTTGTTGATGCTAAAAAAAATAAACTACTGCTGCTAAAAAGTACATTATCAAAATTTTTGAAAAACCTTTAAAGACTTCCAGTATTTTTATACATTCCCAGTGTTTATCTGAACATGAATTTTCATTTCTAGAATTAAGCTCCAAATTTCAAAGTTTTATGATTTCGTGTATATGTGACCCGCCGGGAAGAAAGGGACCTTAGGGAGCTCGACAAAATTTTTCACGGCGAGCGTTTGAAGTTGATGCGAGTAACGTTAAACATGGGAATGAAAGGTGCGCGTCGTCGCTCTATTGTGAAAAAAGTAAATTTCCTAGAATTTGTTTGTTTTTTCCATTGAAAAGAGCAATTCCAAAACTATCGGAAAGTGAATTAATCCGGAAATCGATTTTTTCGCCCTAAGGTCCCTTTCCTCCCGGAGAGTCACATATATATAAATTTTTTAGGAAATAGTATCTTTGCTGTAGTTTTTCGTAAATACATATCAAATATTTTTAGTATGTGAAGAAATTCAGAAACTTTTTTTTATTATTTGCTCTCTAAATCTGAATTAGTGAAATTTCACTGTTCCGCAGTGGTTATGCATTATGGACTGCAGTGCTATGTCTTCCACTTGGAAACAGTGAATACTCAATATATGAAAAAGTGAATTTCACTATATTACCAGTAAAATTTCACTTATTGAAAAGCGCATTTTTTTATCTTTCATCACAATAAAAAACAATCATAAACCCAAAAAATATATTTTTTCGATAATGTCCGTATACTTTTTCTTTGTAGTGTATTTGTTCACATTTTGATATAAAAATGATAAATATTCCGTTAGAAAAGATCTGCGCTGGAAAAATATTAATTGAAACAATTTGCGTCCTAACCCCAAAAAGGAGCAAACGCAAACATTTATTTAGCTCCGGAAAAGTGCCACTGTTGAATAAATCATTGATAAATATTTAGAAAATGAAACGAAAAACAATAAAAATGTTAATGCTGGAAGTGAACGAAATGTAAAGTTGCTTTAGAACACTTCTTCGTTGGAACAACAACAAACTTTACGCTCACCTATAAAAATTCATGTACAATTTTCATTGGCAAAAAAGCCTTTCAAAGTACTTACATTCTTTCATATCCACACGAGTTCTTGACCAAAATCCAAATAAATTCCAAAAAACGAATTGTCGCCACGACTTCAGTAAAATGCTCGCACAAATGCGTGGCATAAGTTTGATTCACTGTTTCGGACAGTGAAAACCAAAACCACGCACTTTTAAAAAAGTGGAAATCGTTTCACTTTTTCCGACAGTGAATAATTTCAGTTCACTGTTCCGCCAGTGTATTTATATCAAGTCACTGGTAAAACAGTGAAAAAAATTTCACTTTTTCAGATTTAGAGAGTGTAAACGATTTATGACCGTCGCTATCGAAATTCCATTAAACTCATTTGAATGAATACCCGAATGTAACTACGATGTAAACAACAGTGTAAAAATAATAATAAATCGACTATTCAGTATTTTATTCTTTTCTTTTCAATAATTTCACTTTGTAGAGTCATAAGGTAATTATGATGATAACTGTATAACTTTACACAAAGGCAGTTTTTTTATGAATACATAAGTAAAGTCAACTTTCTTATTCTAAATAAAAATCCTATTCTCCTAGTAAAAAATGGGAATAATTCAATTTGAATGTATTTTTTTTATTGTTCAGTATTTTTTACTATGTGCTAAGATACTGACAAAAAATACTATTATTTTCATATTCATAATTGAATAATCATCTTATTTAAACACTAAAATTCAATTGATTAGTTTAATTTTGCGTTAGAAAAAGTTGAGAGATAGTGCATGGAAAAAAAGGGTTTACTGTGACAGCGAAAAGATGTGCAGTTTCAATACAATTCATAGGACGAATTTTTTTAGCAGCAGTAGCTAATTTTTTTGTTGCCAGAGCACAATCATTATACATAAAATTCTATTGCTTAGTGATTGTAAAAATAGAAAAAAATATTTTTTGAGGTAATAAAAAAATATGCTTCTGCTGCAAAAAATCCGTTCTGTCAAGTTGAAACAGCACATTTTTTGCTGATATAGCAAATTGGTTTTTTGTGATTGTATTCTCTGTATGGAAAATAAGATAACGTTGTAGCAATGAATTTGACGAAACAGTTTGACTCTTGAGCCACAAGGAATAATTTTTTGTCGTGTGTTATATTGCAATCACAACTTGTTCTTGAATTCTCTACTACTATCATCTTCAATCTCTGTAACTCGAAACCATTAGTTATCACCAAAATATACTAAAAAAAAGTAGAGCTAATTTTTTTACATTTTTTTAATTGTCATAACTGTATTATCAACTGTAAAACATAGTCTAATGAACTACAAGAATCTTAACATAAACAGTCCAAACGACTGCTATGAATTTCTCTAAAATCCGTCTTATGTGTCGCTACGATTACAACTTGTTCCTATATTATGTTGTTCCATCCAATTCGTTTTTTATTGCCAAAGAACCGATCCCTTATCAAAATACTCAAAGAATAGTTCTAATTTTATATATCTTTACCAAAGAGTCCAAGAACTTAATCTCGTATGTAATGGCTCGTAATAGTCATCGTCATGTTCTCAATAACTGTTTCGCGCCCAAGTCGTGAAACCCGGACCGGAACTCAGATAAATTCAATCATTCCGCCCGGGATATGTCAAGATTACTCCCCTCAAGAAAACGGGAGAAATATCGCGAGCAATATCGGGCGAGAAACGTGAAAAAGTCAGAAGGAAAGAATAGCGTGATGAAAGATGCATCAGCGGTGTGGCAAGGAGGTATTGTCGCTTTCTCCGCTGGCGCAGGAATTGAGATGTGACGTGCGACTCGGTTAATAAGCCACTAATGTCAGTAATGTCGCAAGCATTTAGAGGTTCGTCATAGCTTCTTCTCTCCATCGGCTTTTTCATCCGTGAAAGAAGAGCACAAAGGAGAAGTAGCTCGACATCATCGGCCTCATTTGTCATCAGCGGGCATCGATTGTTGCCTCGCCATTTTGCCGCAATAGCTTCATATTCCGAATGAACTCTTGGTTCTCCCTTCGAATGCTCGAATTTCGAAAAAATTTTCCCATCGTCCGTACAGTGACTGGACGTGCGACCCAGGCACAAGCTGTCCTCGAACTCTTCTTCAATGAATCATCAAATCATCCCCCGTTCATCGGCCCTTTCTTCCTTCTTCCTTTGACAAGAGATTTCGAGAGGTTAAGTTTTTTTCCCAAAGCCTCGACGATGAGTTGGACACCTGTAAAGGCCTTTTCAGTAGGACCACTCTTAATGCGACTTTCGCCGTTTACGAGTGTTTGACGCATTGTTGGCGCAATATTGACCCCAGGCAGTCCCTTTTGAGACCGGTCTTTTAATCGATCCTTATCAATGTAGTAACATGATTTATCGCCTGGCTACATAAATCGTCGATTGAAATTAGAAAAAAGAAGCCCGATGGACCTGAACAGCGATGTATTCCAGATGAGGGAGTCATGGGTTTTTTTCCTGCAATCTTGGCAATCACATGAAATACTTTCGATATTGGGATTGTTTCTGGAAATCTGCATCTTGAAGATGCAGATTTTGTCGATTAGAAGACGTTTTTGAAAATTTAGAAATTTTTTGGGTTTAAAAACAAAAAGAATGATCAATAATAGTAAAAATCACGGAACCGAGAAAATTAAATCCGACAACATAAATTTCTGGAACCCTGAGAAGACTGAAAAATCAGTGATTATTCACTTTTCGTCTGTAGTTGACTAAGCCACTGAAAAAAAAAATAAAAATTCCATTGTTTAGGATTCGAAAAGTATAAGAGTGCAACGAAATAGCAATTATCACGAAGAACGAAAACGGTGAATATTATTTTCCCTGCATCATCGGGCCCTAATCTGTGCGCGATGAATGACTCGAGTTGAAAACGCCCTTATAGATAATAGAGCCGTTGCGTTCGCGGTCGGGGTATGCAAAGTTACGAGGCGACGAAACCCTCTTTACGAGGCCATTATTGTGGCCGTTAAGCGGCGTATTTAAGACGTTTTTAAAAGAACGATCGTTTTGATAAAAAGTTTTCCTTAATAATCTCCCTGCTCTTTTGGAATAAACGAGGCCGAAATTTTCCCACTTGATGTTTCCGGAATTTATCACACTTTTTGGAGGAAGAGGGAGTGCGTGAATCCTGAGGCTTTAGAAAAAACATCATTCCTTTTTAGTTTATACCGAGGAAAATCCATGGGAAAATATTCACTACTTGAAATGGGGGATTCTAACTTCTTTAGAAATATTTTAGTTCTAGATTTTCCAATGACAGAAAATGATTGGTTAAGTAATTTAAATTAAATTAATGTTTTATTGTAATAGAATTTTGCGTGAAGCCTAATGAGGCTTGACAGGTTTTACTTGCATAGTTTCATCAAATTCTGTTGAAAACTTCTTTATATAAGTACTACCTTAAATAATTCGATCAGGTAGCTTAATCTTCAATAAAAGTAAATTAATTGTAGTTTTCGGTACAATTTTTTTAGTTCCGTTGGGGTTTGTAAACCGATTTAACAAAGCCGAGTTAAGATCGTAGAAAAATGCCGAACAAAAATTGCAATGGCTTTCGAGCACCAGCGACAAAGCGGCTTAATATCCTATAGAATTCGAATATTGTAAAGCCTTGGTAAAGGGTAATTCCGCAGTAGAAACCTTATTGGAAAAGGGTAGATAAGGCAAGCGAGCGGTGAGTGTGAGGGAGGGGTGTGCATGGGTAGCGTTAGCGTCGAGCGGAAATTAAATATGCCTCAGTCGATAAGTCAGAGCGCCCAAGCGGGGCGCCATATCAACACCGGGAGATGAGCTATTGTGCTATTTTCGAGGGAGATTCACACAAGAGACGCGTCCGCCGCTGCCGCGTTTCAGATTTTTCACTGCAGTATACAATTCGCTTCATCATCTGCTTCGCAATCGACAATCGAGTGGCAAAAATCGACGTATGAAACGGAACAAGCCTTTTCGTCGTCGCGCTTTTTTGAAGCCCGGAAATGCGAAATGTCGGGGATTCCCATTTTTCGGGGTTCACGAATTCGCGTTAACGGAAATAACTTGATAGAAGTAAGTCACAAGTGAAAACCGATTCACATCAAACCAGAATTCTTCTAAAAATCGAGACGAGACCAATTGGAAAAGTTTCGACAGGAAATAAATGGTCTACACTGACTGTGATGATGAGAGACTTCGAATTCACTAAACTTCGTAGACAAACCACTAATCCGCCAACATTGGTAGCAGATAAATATATATTTTCCGTGCTGGTACCCTCGACGTGATACACTTGCTCTGATCCGTAAGTGAGGAGATCGCCTCGACTTCCCCTCGGTAAACCTCGGAAAACTATTCAGTAATAGACGTGGCATATGTGGGGTGGATCAAGTTTTCTTTGCAATGAACTTCGACCCAAGATAAACTGACTATCACTTGTCATGATTTTTTATGTGCCAGTAATTCCCTGAATTCATTGCCCTATATTGACGCGTTCAAGTACACACTAACTTTAACTTCACCCTAATGTGATGCAGCCAAAGAACACAATTTCGATCCATCGTGTCTCTCCCTAGTTGACTGCATAGGACAAATGACTCTTTCCATAGTTCCAGGTCACAGATGACTGCAGATTCATATAAACCATCAGCTGTTAAACTGTATCACGTCGAAGAAATTTTGCAATTTCGTCAAGTGCTGATACATAACCGCACAACAGGAGCGTAGGGTCTGTCAAGACGAGGTCTGATAAGACGTTATCGTGGGACTCGAAGACGCTCTAGCACTCGATTATTTCCTGCGTTTCATGGTTCACCTAAGGTGGAGCGCTAGGAATCAGGACAAACATCAATATCTCGAATCTAACGGTCGACAACGACGACTTGGGCATTAGGCTGATTACGGCTATATTCGCTTCGATTTCTGCTTCAGACCCTGCATCATTTTTCAACGAGTCTGCCGTCACAACATTACATGCAGATGCATTACCAATAAGTCGTTTTGTAACCAGAGTTACTTGAAACGATAAGTGCAAGAGCTTGAAATGACAATGTTTGTAACAGCGAAAACAGTTTTGTCTGAAATTTGGATGGTAACAAACTTCAATTCAACCAGTTGAGAAGCTGAAATCTAACAGCGTGAGTATAGTTGGAAACGCGTCTACATTGTAATATCCTGATATGCTTTTGAATGTTTTGAAGTTGGCAGTCCACATCATTGTTATCTCTCGATGTAGGGTAACTCTTTATTTATAAATGGTCACATCTTCCGATTCGAGGCCTAACCAACTATCATTGATCGTTACAATCCACAAAGCTTCATTCCAAGCCACTCGAAACGAGCAAAAAACAATTTCCCCAGGTTGGAAGTACGAATTCATCTCACAAGCAATTTCGATAAATCCAACAATGGCTGGTGAATAGAGGAAGCGGTTGAAATTATAAGCCCAACGCACGATGCGAACGCGATACGCGTGACATTTCGCGTTGTCGTGGAAAGTTTCGGAAAAGGGGGGTTGTGGGGGTGCACCAAAGAGAGAGCAAATAATGGCAAAGCTCGTGGGAGTGAGAGAAGGAGAGAAGGGGTGAGAGAGAGAGAGAGAGAGAGAGCGAGGTTGGATCCTCAGCACGTCTGCGGATGATAGGAGTAGCGCTCGGTAACAATAGCCAGGAAATTACATAACTGTTGGAAATATCAACCAATACCAAGAGCGGCTATGAGTCGGCAACGCCAACCCCTCGTACTCATCGTCGTCGCCGTCGTCGTCGTCATCGCACATTATTACAACTGCTTGGTATTATATGTATAGGTGGCGTATAATAATACGCGGAGTGCCGTTGGGGGAGCAACTCGGGCGGGTGAACGAGATAGCACCCGTGCTGCTGGTGTAGCTGGAGAATGAAACGAGAAATTGAGTCGTGCTCAACAGTCCTTGGGCTGAGTGCCGTGCTCCTACTAGCGATGAATTTACCAGCCTCCTCTTTCTAAATGTCAATTATGTTTCTCGCCTTCCTCTCGTGTCTCCTGCTCATATCGCAATCCCTCTACATATTCTTTCACTTCCGAATCACTTTTTCATTTCACGTTCCTCTTGGAGTATACTTACGCCGGCCAGAAGTTATGAGTTTTTCTACTAGTTGGTATTCAGCACTACTGCATAGTTTGTGACACGCGCGTAGGCAGAGGGAGGC
Source organism: Platygaster orseoliae (assembly GCA_030522825.1). Lineage (NCBI taxonomy): Eukaryota > Metazoa > Arthropoda > Insecta > Hymenoptera > Platygastridae > Platygaster > Platygaster orseoliae. Next base: position 9,434 of record JAPYZL010140140.1, read on the forward strand.
TTTGGAGGCTCAAGCACTTCACGAAATTCGCACAAAATTAACTTTTATTTTATCTGGTGATAGAAAAACGTTGAGGAAATGAATAATGAAAATATGAATTCCAAAAAACGTTGAAAAATTAAAATAATAAATGATAAAATAAGTCATACTTATCAAAAATGTACTAACTGAAATCTCGAGAACATAACAAATAGTTTCATGGAAGTTCTCAAAGTTAAACAAAATTCAGGATTTATGATTTTACTAACTTAAAAAAACAATCCTAGCTTCAGAAGAATTTTTTCTTAAACAAAATTTTGATTGTAAATATTTGACTAGGGTAACGTAAAAAAGAAAAAATTGTAAAATTGTTTCAACTTAGTAGTTAATACAGAAAAACTAGAATCAATGAAATTGAAAATGTCAAAAATCTGAAAAACGTGGCATTCTAGAAATCTAGATACAAATTCATAAAAATACGAGAAAAATTTCCGATTCATACTGACTTTGAATAAATACTAATTGTATCAAAATTCTATGTGAAAACTTTTTCTGAAGAATCTGAACAAATACTGACGATCTACAGAACTTCGAACTCGAGAGCATCAAATTCTAATATGGTCATGCATATACCAATATATAGAAATAATAGACATATATGAAAATACTAGATAACGATACAAAATCTCATTGATACTTTTAAAAGAACAGAAATCCAAGAGATCTACGGAATACTTTAAGTTCTTATAGATGTGATTTTCCCAGAAATCTAATTAAAATCTGAAGGTCAATCGTTATTCGTATTTTAGAGCATGAAATCCCAGAAGTCTATAGAGCAATCTACGAAAAATACAAGAAACCTTTAAAAAAACTGAATAATTCTTCAAAGTTTCATAAATAATAAAATAAACGCAAGAGATATGAAATATTTTTATACCCAAAAACAATGTAAAGATAATTTCCTTAACAATCTATAAAACTGTGAATCCTAGAACAGATGATTCGAGAAACTCATAAAATAAACTATAAAAATACCGAGACATTCTGCAAATCATATAAATAATAAAAAAATAAATAATAAATTGTTATTCAAAATATATATAAAAAATACTGTTCTTTGAAAAATAACCAGTTAAAAAATTCGAAATCATTTAACGTACATTTGTAATAATACTATACCATTATTTTTAAAAACCGATCTATATAAATAGTATAAATCTATAAAAATACCGGATAATAAAACAAAATTTTATGAATAACGTACAATACGAAAATTTTACAAATCTCTAAAAGACCGGAGATCTGTGTAATATTGATTTTCTTTTAAATCTAGTGAGTATTTAAATGTTAGAAATGAGATTTTGAGCTATAGCATTGAATTCTTTACAGCAGTATAAAAATCTACAATATCAGAAAACCTTTCAGGTTGTATAAATACTGAATAAATATGAATAATTCAAAAAAGATAATAAAAAAAAATTTTTAACCCGAGTGACGTAAAATTCACAAAAATCGAATTCCATTATACGAAATATGTTCATTAAAAATGTATGACTCTGAACTCAAAAGCTGTAAAGCTTCGGAATCCTAAGAATCAACATATTGAAAAATCATAATACCGTAACCACATCATCAAAAATTAAAAATTATGAAATCCTAAGTAAAATATATATTTAAAAAAAAACCCGAGCCGAAAATTTTTTCTGCCTACTCTTCTGGTTTATGATCATTATACAGTAATAGAAGTCATAAAGGACATAATTGATATACCTAGTTCATTCAATTTTTTTATTATCTCTAAAAGTAATTCGTGATTTTTCTCCCACATGACTGATTCTCTACTGCAAGTATAATTGTTTATGAACGTAATTTTTTTATATTCCCTTGAATTTTTTCAAGACCTTCAACTCCATAGACTTCTTTCCTCTTTCCAGGTTATATATTCTTATCTTCTGCAGAATTTGCTGCTCCGAAAAAATTTTTGCCCGAGACAGTAGGCCGACATAAATCTATCACTGCCTGTCGTTACGCATTTCAGCAACTCGCATCGAATGCCTGTTCCAGAAGTAAGCATATTCCACTTGTTTGTGCCGGTAACTTTTCAAGCGTCGCGTGCTACACGTTCAGTCACGTTTGTATATTCGAAAAATAATTATCGCCGCTGAAAGGCATCGACCCGGCAATGTGTACACGTACACGCGCGTGATTAAACTCGTTTGTACACAACACGAAAACCGACAGCACTTTAATTAACAATGTGCATAGCATGTTGAAACGCTCACAATGGGAAGTTGTCGGCGTGACATGCTACAGTAATAGTGTCGCTGACAATCTGACTGCACTGTAAAATTCACGCTTTTCACAGCCACGAGAGAGACTAACGGAATTGATGATTTACGTGGCGTCCAATATTTCTACTCGCTCGCTGCTATTATGAACATTTTCGATAATTTCACTGAGCAACTCAAGGTGTGAAGCATATTTTGAAATGGTTAAGTATTTTCAAAAACTATAGAGAGATTCCTAAGATTCTTTCAAAAGAAAGAAACATTGAATTCGCTCAAATTTAAAATGGAGCGTATACTCAACCTGAACTTGGGCAAATTGTTGAGACGAAAACTCGGGTAATTTTACGAAGGTCTTGAAGGTTGCGGAGAGTTAGCTCTAACTTCGCTCGGCTAATATTGACTCGCGAGTTACGCTTGCGCCGCTCTGGTGGCTGCGCAAGCCCGAAACTCGACGATGGCCGCCTCTAGACCGACCTTATAGCGCCTTCTCATTACACAAGTCTTGAAATCTTGAGCCTTATCTTGCACTAACATTACTCCCCTAACAGAAAAAACGCCAATGCTCGAGTATGGCAATGGCAATATTACTTCCATTCGTTATTAATACAATAATAAACCTAATCTTAATAATAATAACAAATTCTATAAAAATAACTCACTCTGTAATTGTAGAAATGTCATTAAAAATCCATTATTCTCGGAGCCAAGAGTGATTTATACCTTTTTCCAATAAATATTTTATTTTCGATTTCTTCTTCAAGCTTTTGACCTTATATTTTTTGTTCTCTGCGGGAAACAAAAAGGTTTTCGTAGTTTTACTCCGAAAGATTGAAAAATCTCGAATAAAATTGCAGCCAATCATAGACAGTATGAACTTTCTTTATTTTATATATTTCAAAAATACAATATGTCTAACAAAAGTTATTTTACATTGTAAAAATTGAAATTTGAATGAAATCAACAAAAACAGGGTACATGCCATATTACACCTTCTTGTGTCAAGTGAAAAACAATCGTCTTTATCATCAAAAAACAGTGTAACGCATGTTCGCCCAATTGCGGAAATACACTCTAGTTCATCAACTACTTGTATAACGCAATTTAACAACTTTAAATAATAAATTACAAAAACCAAAAATTACAACTGAAATACAATCGATAAACGTAATTTCGTAAAATAACGATTCAGATGTAAACCAAAATAAACAGAAAGGAAAGACACCAAAACAACGAATCAAAAAACACTAATGTGACAAATAAAATTAATAAAGTACTGAAAAGAAAAAACGAAGATAGAGGCAGGATTTACAAATTTAACTATACAAATATCAAAAAATCAGGAAAATTTAATATCTAACTAAATAAAAACAGGTAAAATAAGTATTAAACATAAATTCTATCATAAGACTTGTTCAAACCATCCGTATCATTAATAAAACTTTTTGCATTTATAATCAATTTGAAAATCTGAGATCTTAGTGTTATCAAAATCAAAATTATGTTGAGAAAATATACTATTATCATGTTTAGGAATGACTTTGTCCTCTTCTCATTTAACTGAATGAATATGTTATATATACCGAATAACAATATTGTAACAATCAACCTTGTAAACAATACCAGTCTTGTTTATAGAGGGCAATTCATCGTGATGTTTAGTTTATAATGTAAAATAAAACACATAAATTTGAAAGTGAACTTAAAATTGTTATTATTGGTCGAAAGAACAATTCATGGAAATTATTTTTGACAATGATATCATGCAAATGTTGGGCACGACTTTTTCTGAGGTGGTCCCATTCGGAAGGTCCAATTTCGGGCTACTCGTTTGAGCATAACGACTGGTATCTCGCGAATAACACGAGTAATGTTGGCTTTTAAAGTGTTAATCGTAGCTGACTTATTCCTGAAGACCTGAGGCCTTACATATCCCCAGAGAAAAAAAAAGGTGTGATATTGTACAATCTATGCATCCAATTCACCGAACTTTAGCTTCACATACACTAAATTTACCAAACCTGAACTAAATTAAACTATATTTTTATAATAAAGCTGAACAATTTGGAGACGCTGTTGTAGTGCAAGTCTTTTCATTATAATTCGCTGAACAATACTGAACAAATGACAAAGTAGTTTGATATGAGTCACGCGTAATCTGTCAAAAAAAGCCTACTGAAAGTAAAACTTCACAATGAATCACCCTTTATTGCAATGTTACTTCCAGCTTCCAGCAAGAATTTAATGACTCCATACGCACACAAACATTGTATAAACATATTTACATGAAATTTGTTCCGGTTCAGTGCAAACTTTACCTCCACTTTTTGATCCTCAATGGGAAGACGTCTAGACAATGAAGCGAACGAAGAAATGAGCTCCTGGCTTCTAAAAGCCTGAAACCGAATTCCGGTTCGCACAGCAGCCCCTTTTGTCATTCGAGTGTCTCGCCTCCGTAATCGTAATTGCTACCAATTCCCGACCGCCATGCTGCGCCTCCAACTTTTTACCAGCTCCCATTCCGCATGCCCCACTCTCGTCTTTTTCCTCCTCTCCCCCTTGGTGCAGTGGTTAATCCGGCCTCGGAAATACGTCGTTCCTTCTCGCACCCAAGCGGGGTAAACATGGCCGGTTCAGTGGCGCAATTAGAGGCAACCTGCGCGCGGCCACGCTCGGTACAATATCATTAAGATAGCACTTGCCTCCTTTCTACCCCTCTCCTATCCCTCCACCTGCTGCAATTGGAGGGGAGGGTGGGCGAGAGGGGCAAGGCGCAAGCAGTGTTGGCTTTTACAAGGGGCCGAGCCGAGATAGCGTGCGCGATAATTGCTTAATTGTCATCATTCCGGGGATGTTCGATCCAGCCATTTTTTCCGCCCCTCTCCTCCTTGCCCCTCCATTTGCCGAGAGGAAAAGGGTGTGAGTGAAAGTGAGCTTGCGCATGGGTGGCGTGGGGGGTTGCTTTGGGCGGCCAGGTGCTACGCTACAACGTCATGGTGACTGACGCTGGGGTGACTTGGTGGGTCGAAAAACCAGTTGATCGAATTTTTCGCCACGTTCCTGCCTCGTGATTATTGGATTGGTGGTGGAAAATTTTCTCCGCTGCTCGGAAAATGATGATCATGATTGAGCTACAAATTTTCCGATCCGCAAGTTCCATGGGCCATTTTTTCTGGTTTGAAATTGTACAATTCAGAGCATTTATAATCCTAATTTACCAATATCTAATATTCCTAAAAGTATAATTTTTTTTATCAATTAATTTATATCGAAGTCATGTCATAGTCGATGGTTAAGAATAACGTTTGCGATCTTTTGGGTTATTTTCCGTTGGGTTCCGTAATTCATAGAACAGACAATTTTTATCGTATTTCTGAAAAAAAATATAATTGTATTTTTTCGAAACAAGAAATCAATTGAAACAATTATTTTTATCGGAAATTCAACATTCATCAAAGCAAAAAGACATGTACATTCAGTAGCCTACTCATCCTCTAGCAAATAATTATCATCGTCGAAATTAAAATCTCGCTTAAATAAGATACTGTTTGACATTTTGTTTTTAGAAAAACGATAAAAATTGCTTATCTAAAGAATTACGTACAATTGAAAATATTGTTGTTAATACCTTCAAAACGGGCCAAAGGACTTCAAAAATATTTTACGAGTATTTTCAGCGATTGTACATTTATCCATTTTTTGCAAAATTTCTTTGTCACACAAAAGAGTGGCAAGGTATGATTGTGATACTTTCAAAAATAAAAAATACGCTACATAAGATTAAATTAAATTGGCTATCGATCACCTGTCAAACTTTACATTTGCTTACGACTGCTGTTATTTGCAGCAATTGATGAATTACAAACAAGTGCCAAATATTCGACAGGAATTGCAATGAAATTCTTGATTACAATTGCCCAATCCTGCATAATACACAATAATATAGTTTTTTCAATTCTTTCATTTCAAATTGAATCGTAGGAATATTTATTCGAATCAATAACAAGTTCACTGTGAAAATTGAAGTACCATTGGCATTTGTTATACATGTACATATTCAAACGGGAAGATCGATATGAAATTTTACCGTATAACGTTACGCATAATATGGTCATATCATCTGAAGTAATGATATGTGACTCTCGTTTTGTGATCTCAATCGTATTTAATGATGTAACAGTATCATTTTCAGAAATACTGCTTGTAGTACACCGTTTTTCACGTGTTTTCATAGTTAAAAACACAAATCATCGTGTTCTTTCTGAATCCTTCATTAAAAAAATACAAATTTATAGCATAATCAAAAACATCATGTATTAGAGAAAAAAACGCGTATAAGTCAAACTTCCCTTAAAGATAGATCCTAAATCCGCAACTGCCGATGATCATATATGAAAAAGTTTTTGAATTTTTTTATACTTGGAATAGAAAGGGTTTGTGTCAGGAGCAACATGGAAAATTTCTTTGGTGATAGAGGATTGTATTTTGGTTAGTTTGTTAACATTACATTTAAAAGTAACAATCTTATGTATTGAAAAACCGCATTCAAAGAGATAACTTTTATTGATAAACTGTATTTTACTTATTATTTTGTAAATTTATTTTCAACATAAAGTGAGATTCAACAAGTATACTATCCAATATCTAATATCTCTCAACTTAAATGTCTTCAGCACAATAATATAGCATTTTCACAGACATGACGTAAATTTCATTCATGTCATAGTTTTGAAATGTAATTTTCAAGTAGTTAGACTATGGGATTTCTAGACCCCCCACTCCTCCACCCTACCCCCACCCATAAATAATCCCCGCCCCTACCCCCACTCCCCACCCCTCCCCCAAGCCCTCTGCTAAACCACACCCCTTCCCTCGCCCCTTTCACCTGATTGGTTCCCCTCCCCATGATTTTTTACCCCCACCCAATTTTCCCCCATGCCCTTGGCCCAACCCCTTTTGAATTTTCTGGAAGTTTTCGCGAATTTTCCGCGCATGTTTCAGAAGTTTTCAGATGTTATCAAAAGTTTTCCAAAGTTTTCAAAATGTCGCGCTACGGTGTCGCGTTACGATGTCGCGCTACTATATCACGCTACAGCGTCACACTACGACTTTATGAAAGTTTTTGGAAATGTTATTTTTTTGTGCAAGGGGCCCCACCCCGCCCCTTGCTGTGAGGCTCATTCATATTATAGCCCCTCCAATTTTTATTTTTTGTTTGTTTTTATTTTTTTATTTCCGTTTTTATTCTTACATTTCACATTACAATGTTTTATTCAACAATATTTACTCAATAGAAAATTTGCAGGTGTTGAACTTTCCGCCTAGATGCAGGAACTTCATGGGATTCGCTGACTTTGCAGAATCTTCAAGGTTTTGCAGTTGATTAGGGTTTTCCCGGAGAACTTTGCATATCTTTTCTGGTAGAAATATCTCGAATTCCAAATCCAGGGTTATAATATATTTCAGACCGAATCTGATTACAACCGAGCGAATTCCAGTGACCGCGAAGAATTTGTTGATTTCCAATTCACTAACTTTGAGCGTTGAAAGAAAATTCTCCGCTCGAGCAACAGCGTTGAGCTCCGAGAAGTCCATTTTTGTTTAATAATTGTCGTCAGATTGACGCTCCTGCTCGAGTACGCCGTATTTATAAGTAGTGATGGCGCTGCGATCGCGCGCTGTTGCCATGGCAACGCATGCGATGACGTCAGCATGACAAGTTTAATCACGTTGCCGGAAACGCCAAGTTTGAACAGGTGGCCGGAAACAATGACGTCATTACGACAAGTCTTAACACGTCTATTCCTGGAAACGATGACGTAATCACGACAAGTATGAACACGTGGCCAGAAACGATTACATTCCAAAGCGATGACGTCATCACGACAAGTTTAAACACGTAGCCGGAAACGATGACGTCATCGCGATAAGTTTCAACACGTCTGGTTAGACAACCGATGTTTTTTATTCAATGATTCAACGAGTCTCAACACGCATATCTATTTTTAGATCTTGCGAGATGTGGCAACAGTGTGCAAGACATGGCAACGTCGCGCAAACGTGGCAACAGTGCGCATGCGCAGCTCCTTTTAAATACGTCGTTCTCTAGCGGGAGCTTCAGTTTACTCGCGAACGTCAAAATGGCTATTAACGCAGCAAAACAAGTAGTCCGACGCCAACGACAATTTTTGTCGATCAGCTCGGTCGA
>JAPYZL010140144.1:0-10306 GCA_030522825.1 Platygaster orseoliae
ACTTAAAAGGAGATTATGTTGAAAAATAAATTATGTTGTGCCTCGAAAAATGTTATTTTCTTGAAAAGGCCAGAAACTTTTCAAATGACCCTCGTAGATACTTAAAAATGTTTACGTCAAAAATATTTTTTGAGGGAATGAATCAATTTTTCAGAATTAAGTTTACAGCCTTCATATTTTTAAATAATAAAAAATTATAATGAAGATTATTTATTGTAGTATACAATTATTTGTTCGAAATCCACTACATTATCATCATTTTTCACTGCTGGTGCCACAAAAATTATTCGTTTTACGCGTGAATTTTTTTATGGAGTAATATTTTTAATATATTTAATTTTTGTCTTTCTTGCTTTATATTGAAAAAATATTAAATTTTCCGTTAAAAATTACAAAAAAATAGGTCTTAAGATAATATCTTAAAAATATAAATAATATGTGATTAGAAACATGTGTAACATATTGTTTTCAAGCTATCATTGTGTTTCTTGAGTGACGGAAACTTTAAGATAGGATGAAATGTTTTACCTTTATCAAAGATACGATGAAATGCTCGAGAGCTCAGAGAGATATGATACTCTTCTAGGGACCCATCGATGTAAATATTTGGTATATTTAAATAAACTTTTAGTAAAAAATTTGTTTATTAAATCGGTTTTTCAGTGATACTAATAGTAAACTTCGATCCTACAGCTCAGCATCAAGGCCCAATACATGAATGACAAACCATATTTCAACCATCGGGGCCTTTTATTGGATACCTCGAGGCACTATTTACCGGTCTCCGACATTTTTTTGACACTTGATGCGATGTCTTACAACAAGTTGAATGTTTTTCACTGGCACATCGTAGATGACAATAGTTTTCCCTACCAAAGCGAGAAGTTCCCCGATTTGTCGGCGAAAGGAGCTTATCACTCGAGCATGATTTACACTCAAGAAAATATGCTCGATGTGATCGATTACGCGAGGCTGCGAGGAATCCGAGTTGTCGCTGAATTTGACTCTCCAGGACACGTCGCTTCCTGGGGATTAGGCTACCCTGATTTACTTACTAAATGTTACGGTAAAAAAATTCCCTGATTGAGAAAATCTATCTAAATCCATTAAACAATGGCTCAAAATCTGTTCAGAACTTAAATTGAATTAAATGATAAAAAACTTTGATTTCAGTAATTTTAAAACTTCATTATAATTTAAAAAATGACGATGTTTGACAAGTTATAACATCAAACTGATTACTCTTCTTATTCTACACATCAATTCCTGAAGATGACTCTTATTTGAGTTAAAATATATATATAAAAAAAAGAAAGAAATTTGATCTACATGGATTTTTAATAATCCTTTGGCTCTGAGAGATCAATTATTTTAGATAATATATCACAATTGAACAAAGCACTCGAAGAAGTGTATAAACTTGAAATAAGGATACGAGAGTGTTTTATTTTGCGATAGGTTCTGATGGAAAACCAAACGGCGAAACCGGCCCAATGAACCCTACAAATCCAAAAGTTTACAGTTTTTTGGAAAGTCTTCTCCACGAAGTGACGCAAAGATTCCCCGACGATTACTTACATTTGGGAGGAGACGAGGTTCCATTTGAATGTTGGAATAGTAATCCGGAAATACAAGCTTACATGGCATCGCATGGTATCGCGAGTGATAAAAAACTTGAAGAAATGTACATCGCAAAAGTGATAAATATTACAAATTCCTTGGGTAAAGGTTCTATGGTTTGGCAAGAGGTAATTGTAATATGTGTTTTCGTCGAAACATATTGGGTGAAATTGCAGTTTATTCAAATTGATGGGTCCCTAGAAGAGTATCGTATCTCTCGGGGCTCCCGAGCATTTCATTGTATCTTTGACAGAGGTGAAACATTTCATCGTATCTCATAAATCACAGTTTCGAGATAACTTGATGTAAAGTTTTCGTCACTCAAGAACCATAATAATAGCTTGAAAACAATATGTTACACATGTTTTTAATCACATATTATTTATATTTTTATGATATTATCTTTAGACTCATTTTTTTGTAATTTTTAACAGAAGAATATATATATATTTTTTAATATAAAGCAAGAAAGACAAAAATTAGACATATTAAAAATGTTTCTCCATAAAAAAATTCACGTGTAAAACGAATAATTCTTCTTGCACCAGGCATTGAAAACTGATGATAATGTAGTGGATTTCGAAAAAATAATTGTATACTATAACAAATAATCTTCACAATAACTTTTTATTACTTAAAAATATGAAAGCTGTAAACTTAATTATGAAAAATTGATTCATTCCCTCAAAAAAATTTCTGACGTAAACATTTTTAAGTATTTACCCTTCTGTCTTGATAATTTACTGTTTATGATAATTTTCAGAGTTATTACTCATGAAATAATTATTTAAATACTTATTACATAAGTGTCGTCTAAAATTTTTGTTCAATAAACTTTGTCTTGAAAGAATTAAAAGATAATTGTCCTTCAGATTCGTGCCTGAAGTCATCACTGGCATATTTTTCATATCGTAAGAAATAAAATTCATTTGTTTCAATAATTAAAGTTTTGCAAAACACGCACAAAAAAGGTGCTTCTTGCACCTGAAAACAAACACAAAGGACGTGCTTTTCCGACCGGTGATTCATTTCGATGTGGGCGTCGCGTTTTAATGCATGTTTTTGATTTTAATTACATAGGGGTAGTCTTGTTTCCGACAGACGGCGCGGTGCGCCGTGTGGGAAATGCACCTCTTTCGTGTTGATTTTCAGATGCGAGAAGCACCTTTTTGTGCGTATTTTGCAAAAAATATCGTTTGCAACTCGGACCTGAGGCGTAGCTTTGTTCTCGGACCAATTTATCTGCCGAGGCGTAGCCGAGGCTGATAAATTGGCCCTCGCCCAAAAAGCTACGCCTTAGGTCCTAGTTACAAAATTAACTAATAACTTACTGTTACGAAAATATATTTTTGCAAAACGCATATGCCTTTTACGGTTTCTAAAGCCGTCTTTTGCATATTTTGCATCAAGAATATTAATTATTATACTATAATACATTTTTATTGTTTAAATTTTGTTTCAATTTATTTCAACAAAATATTGCAAAAATTTCTTTTCGCAAAATATATGTCATTTTCATGGTTTTTTAGGTAGCCGAGTTAGAATTTTATATCGTTTTTGTAAAATTCGTTTATTGAAACAATTCATTTGAACAAATTATTGCAAAATTCTTTTTCTACAATATGTATATTCTTTTAATGGCTTTTTTGGTTTCTGAGTAAGGATTTGACATTGTTTTTGCAAAATTCGTTTACTTAAACTATTAATTCAAACAAATTATTGCAAAACTTCTCTGTTACAATATGTATATCTTTTTAATGGCTTTTTAGGTTGCCGAGTAAAGATTTGACATTGTTTCTGCAAAATTGGTTTATTGAAACTATTTATATAAACGAATTATTGAAAAATTTATTTTCTACAATATGTATATAGTTTAAATAGCTTTTTAGGTTGCCGAATAAGGATTTGACATTGTTTTTGTAAAAGTCCTTTATTGAAACTATTTATTCAAACAAATTATTGCAAAATTTTTCTTCTACAATATGTATATCCTTTTCATGGTTTTTTTAATTGCCGAGTAAGGATTTGACATTGTTTTTGTAAAATTCGTTTATTAAAACAATTTATTTAAACAAATCATTGCAAAATTTTTCTTTTACAATACTTGTATACTTTTCATGCTTTTTCAAGTTGCTGAGTAAAGATTTGTCATTGTTTTTTTAAAATTCTGTTGTTGACATACATATTATAGAAGAAAAATTTTGCAATAATTTGTTGAAATAAATTATTTAAATGAGAAAATTTTGCAAAAACACTGTCAAATCCTTACTCGGCAACCTAAAAAGCCATGAAAAGGATATACATATTGTAGAAGAAAAATTTTGCAATAGTTTGTTCGGATAAATTGTTTAAATAAACGAATTTTACGAAAATGATCTCTAATTCTTACTCGGCAACTTAAAAAACTATGAAAACGACGTAAATCTTGCAAAAAGAAATTTTTGCAAAATTTTATAAAAATAAATTGTTTAAATAAATAAATTTCACAAAATCAGTGTCATTTAAGTCTGCAACAACTCAAAAAACCATAAAAAGCATGCATTTTTCATAGAAACAGAATATTGCAATAATGTGTTTAAACGCATTGTTATAACAAATTTAATTTACAAAGTAATAGAAATTCGTTGCTCAGTGAATCAAACAACAGGGAAAAGCACATTAATCTTGTAAAAACAAAATGTTCCAAAAGAATAGCCAAGTCAAAATTAACCAGTATTTGGTCATTCCAATTATTGAAATTTGTTTTTTAATTTTAGAAGGTAAAAATTGAAAATTGGTTTCCAAATTTTTCGTGGAACATTCTTGAGGGTTTAAAGAAATCAATAATTTTCGGAAGAAGTCAAAAATTTGAGTTACGATGAAATGTTTCATCTCTGTCAAAGATACGATGAAATGCTCGCGAACCCCGAGAGATACGATACTTTTCTAGGGACCCATAGAAGTATATTCATCTTTTTCCTGCAGGTATTTGACAATGGCGTCGATATTCCAGAAAATACCGTGGTTCACGTATGGACTGGAAATTTCATCTCGGAATTGAATGAAATAACAAAACGTGGTTACCGCGCACTTTTATCTACATGTTGGTATTTGGATCATGTAGCGGGAGGTGGTGATTGGAAGAAATTCTATCAATGCGATTTTTCTCGTTTCAACGGAGATAAAAATCTTTTTATTGGCGGGGAAGCTTGCATGTGGGGTGAATTTGTGGACAAGTACGAGATTATTTCACATTTTTAAATTGAAAACCAAGTTCCTGCTAAATGTTAAAAAAAATTAACATTACTGACATTGGCATTTTTAATGCAGGAACAATGTTCATTCGAGAATTTGGCCTAGAGCAAGTGCAGTAGCAGAGCGTTTGTGGAGAAATGAGCCAGAACAAATATCAAATGTCGAGCAGCGTTTGGAGGAACACGCTTGTCGAATGAACAGGCGAGGAATTCCAGCTCAACCACCAAATGGTTCTGGATTTTGCGTTTCGTAAATTCAAAAAAATTGAGAAATCTACACTCAGAAAAGTTTTATGTAATTTCGTCCCAAAATCATGTGTTACTCCAAAGTTTATTCAATTTACTACGAAAAATATGTACAGACCAATTTTTGTTAAAAAATAAAACCGTTTAAAACTCAATTCTCAGCTTTTGTTTCTATTTAGGTTTAATGTTCATATATTTATGCAAGTTTAAAAAACTGCAGAACTTAATATAAATTTTTCTGTAACGCTAAAAAAGTAATTAAAAAAGTTGGAAATAGAATTTTTATCAAGATATTTTATTTTGATATAACGTGTGTACGTTGTCAAGCAAACTAATGGTTCGTAATGGTGTTCTTTGCTCGTGGTTATCTTTCAAAGCTCGTTAATTTGCATGTCAAATATATTGTGAACTCATCAATTGCATAAAAAACATTTATTGACAATTTGCTAGTAATCGGATATTTGGACGTGAATTACTAGCGAACTGTGAATAAAATATCGTATTGTGAGTTTTGGAAATTGCCTATTTTGACGAAACAAAGAAAGTGAAATATTAATTTTGGTATGAAATCGAGATATATAAACTTAAATTTTTTACATTGTTTTTAAACTGTTACGTAACTTTGAAGTTATGATAGTTGTTAACGTAAATCAATAAATGCATGAATTATTTAAAATACACTTTTTATTTATCTAAAAATGCCGAAATTATTTCAGTTCATTCACGTGATTGTGGAAAATAAGCGTTCGTTTTCTTCGCATCCATTTTTGGCTGACACGAATCACGAAAATGAAACACAGTTTCTGAAATTATCGTGAACATCTTGTCTTTCATAGCAATTACTTTCTCGAACGTAGGGCAGATTTTCATTCTGATTGGGACAAACACACTGACAATAATTAGGCCCTGTTCGAAAATTTTCTCCATTATTCGCGTTTGACGACTGCTCTACATAATTTTCAGCTCTGAATTGTTCACTTTCGTTCGTCTGCTTATTTTCAAAATTTTCCGACACCCGAAATCCCGTTCGCGATTCCAGTTCCTTCAAAGTCTCCAAATTTCGTTTCACAATTTCCGGATCTTGCAGACCATTACTGCTTTTTTGTGGCTTAACAACATCCTTATAAACCCTTAGTTTCAACAGACTCGATGGTCCTAAAATTTTTTTGCAATTTTGCGAGTAATCACGTGCATGCGGATTCTGAAAATTGTGATTATCGTTTTGCATCTTCGTCCAATCATGATGTGAAACTCGTGGGGGCGTAGAATTTTCCATCCACTGGGGTTTACAGTTTCTTTGTGGTTTCGTAATTTTTCTTTCTACGCGACTTTCGTCTTCTTCTTGTCGTGAAAATCGCTCCATATGAACGAGCTGTCTTTTTTGCTCGTCCAAAAGTGAATTGAATTGACGAGCAATCACGGATTCAGGGATTTCTCGGCGTTTCAGCATGGATAGTAAATATGTTTGATCTTGCAGCATTTCTGGGGTGAAAGAGTAATTCGAGATGATTTCAGGTTTCGGAGGTTGATGATTTCTTTGCTCGGTTTCATGATGACACTTTCTGGAATTGTTTGGTAAGTTTTGAGAACATCTGGAATAAACGCGGTTGCACATGGCGTGAGCGAAGTTTTGAGGTGGATTTTGATGGTAGACTGATTGTGAGACGTGATTTTGATCATGTGAATTCTCATATTTCTCGTTGAAGACTGGGTTTTGGTGTTGATATCCAGCCTGAAGAAAAATTGTTTTCGTACAGTTCAGTATTTTTTTGAATAATCTTCTGAATTTTTTTTTGGATTTTCACTGTATTCGAATTTATAAACGTTACATCTTTTTTTTTTAAGGGATATACTATATAAATTCAAAAAAGTAATTTTCGCAATTAGTAGACGGATTTTCACTGTTTTCACTGAATTGAAGTAGATTTTACTGAAATTTCGGTGAATTCTACTTATTGATCATTCAAAATGCGAAAAATATTAGAGAGAAACTTGAAAAGAAATTCAAATTCCCAATATATGTGTTCGTAATTGAGGGCCAGCGGGAGCGCTCGACCTAGTAAGTAAGGGAGGGGGTAACGCGAAGATCTGATCAAAAGGAAGACGAAAACGAAATATTTCAATAAACTTTTTTTATTTAACTCGCCATAACTCTGGAACTAGGTATTAGAATTAACTGAAATTTGGACACATGATTCTTCTTACTTTAGCAATGCTCTTAAAGTGCAGAAAAACTCATTAACATTATTCATTTGTTGTTGAAATAACAATAAACAATGATATTAAATTTAACCCAAAACCTCAAGATTTTCAAAACTTTTATTTACAAGTTTTCTTTATTATAGAGCAAAGAAGTCTACATAAAAATTTCAATCAATGACCGCGCCGAGTTATAATATATGTATAAATAAATAATGCCAATGAATTTTTCTGCACTTCAGGAGCATCGCTAAAGTAAGAAAAATTATGTGTTTAAATTTCATTTCATTTCAATGTCTAGTTCCAGAGTTATGGCGAGTTAAATAAAAAAAGTTTATTGAAATATTTCGTTTTGGTCTTCCTTTTAATCGGATCTTCGCGTTATGCCCCCTCCCTTACTTACTAGGTCGAGCGCTACCGCTGTTTTGTTTTCCGGGCCCTCAATTATTACTAAAAATTTGAAAGTTTCTAGTAATTCAAAATATGATCACAAATATTCTGACTTGAAATTCAAAAAACTCATGTTCGAAAAAAAAAACGAATTTACCTTTGAGGAATCCCCACAATTCCAATGTGTTATTTCCTCACTTTTCATCGGAATAACGTTTTTCCTATCACAAATTTCATCTCGATTTTGATTTTCGAAATCCGGACCATAATTTTTTGGGGATATTTCATTTTTTGTATTGTTCGGAGGTAAAATATGTTCATTTGGAAAAGCATTCATTTCCGCAATCGGCCCGTCACTTCGGTCATTGTCGTAACTTTTTCTCGGATAAAAATTTGTATCGGCAATATCAAAAACTTTTCGAATTTCTTCGGGTGGAAAATTTTTCAACCTCGGACTAATTTCTTGCGATTTACACGAAGCTATTCGAGTTTTTGTCGTGGAACTTGACCTGAAAATACGCACCAAGTTTCAGACTCGTGATGGCTGTGAAAAAGAAAAGTTGATATTACTTTTTGCGAATGTTTGTTAAACTCGATGACGCCATTGATTTTGAATTGTTTTCCAAAGTACAGTTAAAAATAACACGATTCACAGACGGACTTTTTGGATAAATGTCAAATTTGGTGAAAAATAGTGAAAAATGCCAATGTAGAACAAAAGAAAATCTATCGTGGAGTGTCGGATTTTTTAAATTATAGAATGAGTAGAATAAGTGTATAGTTGATTTTCAAGAACTTGAAGAGATTAATTAACTATTGAACTTTTGAAGTTGCATTTTTCGATATAAAATCTGGCGAAAGGTAGCAAAAAGTAAATAATTTGCAAATTTAAAAAATTAAATAGCAAAGCTATTGTGAATTTGCAAGGCCATGCCAATTCGATATCTACAATGAGAAAATCGATAGTTTACGTGTTAGTTAAACAAATGTAAAAAAAAAATAGTTACACATATTGTCTTTTATAATAATGTTACTTGAGCGTGAAACGTTTATCAACATAAATAGGTTAAGTTGATAAGCCTTTGTATGAAAGCGTACACCCTTCATTCTACTTTTTAGTCTTTCAAAAGCTCATAAAAAGCGAAGTTTTTGTAAAATCCATCTCCTGAAGAATTCTTCAAATCGTTTTTCATTATAATCATATCCATTTTTAAAAAAATGTGTCTCTACAAATTTTAGATGAACTGAATGTCATGGAAAATAAGGGGAAGTTTCAAAATCGCAATCCCAGAGAAAGTGCAAACATTCTGAACATCTTATTATTTTGGTTAGTATGCAAAATGATATATTAAATATTTTAAAGAAGTTTATATGCCTTAAATAATCATAAAATTCACTTGGTTTAAATAAAGTTTCATTGTCTTTTAGTAAATAATAAAAAATTCTTAAGAATCAAGTTATTCATTAAAAAAAACCTCTTGTTTTGTGGTGACATATTTTTTTTTTTTATTTCAATTCTGAATTTTTTTAAGCAAGTATAAATGAATCACAATTATTTTTTATATTATTTTCATTATTTATTATTTGAAATAAATTTTCTCTAATACTCGACTAATATTATAAAATTAAAATTAAAAAACCCAATCACTATTATATGTTCAAAAACTGTTTAACTCCATGATGAAAAACTTAAAGGTACCATGAAAATTGATTTCAATGATTACTTTAATGCAGGTGGCTAAAACCGTTGTTTTTCGCAAAATTCCCGACTGGTTTAACTGCCAATGACTTGTATCATGTTCCTACTGATGATGTTAGTCAAAATTTAGGGGACAAACTTGAAAAGTATAAATTTTATTAAAATGTTATCTAATAAAACAGAATTATAGACAGTAATTTATGCAGATACTGGAAGGAAGAACTGGATCGTGCTCAGACAAAGGGCGAAAGACCCAGACTACTATATGCAATGATTAGAATACATTATCGGTCTTTTATTGCTTGCGGTGTACAAATGTTTGTGGTAGATATCGTTCTAAAGTACGATATTTCAAGTATGTACAAATAACTTTAAGATTTGCAAAACTTGTTGGAAAGAGGAAACTCGAAATTATTCAAACTTAAGTAACTCTAATTTAATATAATAATATCAGGGTAAATTATTAATATAAATTTTACTAATTAAATTGAGGGCCCGGAAAGCGAAAAAGTGGGAGCGCTCGACCTAGTAAGTAAGGGAGGGGGCGTAACGCGAAGATCCGATCAAAAGGAAGACGAAAACGAAATATTTCAATAAACATTTTTTATTTAACTCGCCATAACTCTGGAACTAGGTATTAGAATTAAATGAAATTTGGACACATGATTCTTCTTACTTTAGCCATGCTCTCAAAGTGCAGAAAAACTCTTTGACATTATTTATTTATTGTTGAAATAACACTAAACAATGATATTAAATATTAACCCAAAACCTCGAGATTTTCAAAACTTTTATTTATAAGTTTTCTTTATTATAGAGCTAAGAAGTCTCCATAAAAATTTCATGTTGATTGCATTATTATTATAGCCGCAGTATGAATAAATCAATGACCGCGCCGAGTTATAATATATATATATAT
>JAPYZL010140286.1:0-11096 GCA_030522825.1 Platygaster orseoliae
GCCAAACGCGCGAAGCGCGTTTGGCTACGACTCGTCCAGAAAACGTCTACCTCGTCCGCGAACGGCAAAACACGGCTCCTCGGTACACAATGTACTATTGTAGAAAATGTATAAAAACTACAAATTGTGGTTTTGAATTGAAGTTGAATTTTTAATGTACCTAAAGTTCCGAACCTTAAAAATAAACGAAAAACAAAAATATATATGAATTTTCAGGAAAAAAACTTTCCTGCTTTTTTCTAGGACTTTTCAGTCAGAACAGCAAACTTAATAGTCCTCAAAAAAATATTTAACATGATCTTTTCCACGACTATAAATCAGGAATTCATATATTTTTTCTTTTCGTTTATTTTAAACGTTTGGAACTTCAGGTACATCATTTTTAGACATTGGAATTACAAAATCGAGTTACTTGAAAAGTCATAAATTTTAAAAAAACATTGGACTTGAAAATCGAAGTTGGAAAAGTTTAATAAAATATAGAGAATTTTAAAAAGTACAAATATAATAATTTTTTTAACCAATTTTGAGATTTTTCGTAATTGGAAGAATCATTCCAGAAAATTCTAGAACACATAGTTCTTGTATTTGAGCGGTTGAGAGCAAAAGACAAACTAGTAAGAGACAGAAAAGATAGAGTTGCCACTCTATCTGTCTCTTACTTTACAAGTTTTAAGGCATTATCACCATGATTGAAGGCAGCTGCTATAGAAATTAATTGCAGCTAGTTTCAGATCACGACATTATTTTCAATAGTGGCAACATTGCATTGTGCATTATACATTGTGCCTTCACACGTGCACTGATGTGTGTTTGTGTGCTGATGTTAAGCAGACTACACTGTTGCCAAGTTTGTTGATTCAATGCAGAAAGTGTCAAATTGGTTGCGTATTTATTTATTTATTTTTTTTCCTCAAAAACAGTATTATGAAAGTTGATTCTGATTCAAGTATTTCACAAAGCAAGTTTTTATTTGCAAATGATAAAATTTTTATCGACATCCACAATGCAGTATTGTTAAAAATGTGAAAAAACTGGTTCCACTCATAGATTACATGTAAAATTTCGTAATTTTTAGTTAAAAAATTTGTGAATCAAGTTGTAATTATGCCAGTGTAAACAAGACGTTTTTTTTTTTTTGCAAGATAATTTTTTTCATGAAAATCTTAAAGAGGATTACAATCATGGAGGTAACACCTTAAATGGTGACCACACGATCGGAATCTTCACATTAGATGAAAAATAATAATGTCCTCTTGTTTTGACAGCTCTAGTAATGAAACAATAGAAGAGGACGACGATATTTACAGTAGCGAGGAAGAGGAACAGGAAGACAGCACCGATTACTGCAAAGGAGGCTACCACCCGGTGAAAATAGGAGACCTCTTTTTGTGCCGTTACCACGTTACTCGAAAGCTAGGCTGGGGGCATTTTTCTACTGTTTGGCTCTGCTGGGACTTGCAGGTACATTGAAAGTTGCATGGAAACAAAAAAAATCCAATTTGGCAATATATAAATGATTAATACATATACTAAGCATGTAAATCATGCAATTTTATCAAAATATTTTCTTAATAAACTAACGATATCAGCAATACAAAAAATTCATGCAAATTGACAAAACTTGATTGATATATTGTTTAAGGACAAGCGGTACGTGGCCTTGAAAGTTGTGAAATCCGCCTCGCACTTTACGGAAACGGCTTTGGACGAAATAAAGTTGCTGAAAGATGTTCGCGATACAGATCCAAATGATCCGAAACGCAACAAAACCGTCCAATTGCTCAACGACTTCAAAATTAGTGGAATAAATGGTCTCCACGTCTGCATGGTCTTTGAGGTATTGGGTCACAATTTACTCAAACTAATCATCAAATCGAGCTATAGAGGGATTCCAAGGAACAACGTTAAGCGCATCATTCGACAGGTTCTGGAAGGGCTTGATTATCTTCATAATAAATGTGAGTGCTTTCACTTTTGCATATCCATGAAATAATTAGTTCAAATTTTTAAAAATATTTTCTACGTTTTTCTTTATTTGATAGGAAAATTTCAATAATTTGAAAAATAACGTATATGTTTAAGTGTAAGTTATCCCTAGTAATTTTGGTTCTTATAAGAATCAGAAATTTTTAATAAGAATTCCCTTTCTCATAAAAATGACCCTTAAAAAAACTGGTGACATACTTATTGAGCATTTCAAATTTTTTTACTAGAAAATATTTGAGCTGAGTAAATTTCTTATTGACTGTGGAGCTTAAATAAGAAAATTTCCAATTTTATCAAAAAACATAAATTTTCATATGAAATCACTGTTTCCTAGTACTTTTGATTCTTATAAAAAATGGCAAAATTCTAATAACAATTCTTATGAGAAAAAATAAATGTGAGTGCTTCCACTTTTGCATATCCAGGAAATAATTAATGTTTAAAAACATTTTCTATGTTTTTCTTTATTTTATGGGTAAATTTCAATGAATTGAAAAATAACGTATATGTTTAAGTGTAAGTAATCCCTAGTAATTTTGGCTCTTATAAGAATCAGAAATTTTTAATAAGAATTCCCTTTCTTGTAAAGTTGACCTTTTAAAAACTGGTGACGTTCTTTTTAGATATTTTTAATTTTTATTAGGAAATATTTGAGCTGAGTAAATTTCTTATTGACTGTGGAGCTTAAATAAGAAAATTTCCAATTTTATCAAAAAACATAAATTTTCATATGAAATCACTGTAAAAAATAGCATAAATGTTGAAGCAATTCCTAGTAATTTTGATTCTTATAAAAAATTGGCAAAATTCTTATAAGAATTCTTATGAGAAAAAATAAATGTGAGTGGTTTCACTTTTGGATATCCAGGAAATAATTGTTTAAATATTTTTTTTCATATTTTCTACGTTTTTCTTTATTTTATGCCCAATTTTCAATGAATTGAAAAGTAACTTGTGTGTTTAATTGTAAAAAATCTCTAGTGATTTCGATTTTTATAAGAATCAGAAATTTTTAATATTTTAAAAACTGGTGACCCTCTTTTTAGAAATTTTGAATTTTTTATTAGAAAATATTTGAGCTGAGTAAATTTCTTATTAACTGTGAAACTTCAATAAGAAATTTTCCAATTTTATCAAAAAACAAATTTTTATAAGAAATACAATTTTTATATGATATCACTCTTTATTTATTTTATGAAAAATTTGCAATAAATCAAAAAATTGTATGCATGTTATAAATAATTCCCTAGTAATTTTAATTCTTATAAAAAATGGCTAAATTCTTATAAGAATAAAAAATTTTTTATAAGAATTCTGTCTCTCCTAAAATTGACCCTATAAAAACTGGTGTCTTATAAAACATTTTAAATTTTTTATTAGGAAATATTTGAGCCCCGTAAATTTCTTATAAATTGTAAAGTTTTAATATGGAATTTTCGAATTTTAATAAAAAACATGAATTTTTATACAAGAAATATAATTTTTATATAAAATCACTCTATTTCATGAAAAATTTGCTATAAATAAAAAAAAGCATATATTTTAAACAATCCCTAGTGATTTTGATTCTTATGAAAAATGATAAAATTTTTTTAAAAATTAGAAGTTACTTATAAAGTTGAACCTATAAAAATCTTATTAGAAAAATTTTTCTTATATAAACCAGTAACACTTTTACAAGAAATTAAAAATATTTTATTAGAAAACATTTGAGTCCCGTAAATTTTTTATAAATTGTAGAGTTTTAAGAGAGAATTTTCCAATTAAAAAAAAAAAAACATAAATTTTTATGTAAGAAATATAATTTTTACATAAAATCTATATTTCATGAAAAATTTACAATAAATAAAAAATAGCATGTTTGTTAAAGCAATCCCTAATAATTATGTTTCTTATAAAGTTGAACTCATAACATTCTAATAAGAAAAATTTTTCTTATTAAAACCAGTGACACTTTTATGAGAAATTTGAAATTTTTTATAAGAAAATATTTGAATCCTGTACATTCATTATCAATTTTTAAGTTTTACTGATAAATTTTTCAATATAATGAAAAAACATCTATTTTTATATGAAATCACTCTTCATGACAAATCGATTTTCATACAAAATTCACGTGCACAACATCCAACGTGCGCGCGCGCGCGCACACACACACACACACACACACACACACACACACACACACAAGTTAGTACGTTCGTGCTTTCTAGGTGGCGAAACCAAATTTTTTTCTCAAGCACAAATATAAAGTATAAATAATAATAACATCGAAAACGAAGAAAAAAGGTAACGTGGATAATTTTGCAATCACAAAAATAGTTATATGAGCGGTTGAGAAAGAATTCTCTACAAAAAAATTTTTGTAAAAAGATTTTCGCAGTAAAAAAACTGTTTATAAGAAAAATGTTCCCAAAAAAATCACTGGACAAATGTATTTTAATTGCAGGCAAAATAATTCACACGGATATAAAACCGGAAAACGTGTTGATATGCGTGAACGAGGCTTATATTCGAAAATTGGCGACGGAAGCGACAGAGTTGCACTCGCTAGGTCTCAAATTGCCGACTTCGCACGTTTCCACGGCGCCGAAGAAATTCCAAGAGCCCGTACCGAATTCTAAAATGTCGAAAAATAAAAAGAAAAAATTGAAAAAGAAGGCCAAGCGTCAAAACGAGTTGCTGAAGAAACAAAAAGAGCAGATCGAGGAGATCGAGCAGCAAAGTACATTGGTGACGGACGGGCAGGAAAATGAGGAGATGGAAAATTCGAGCCTCGATCAAGAAGTAGCAGCTGCGAGCGCGGAAACGGCGAAAGAGGACGTCGAGAGCAAGGACTCGGTGGAAACTCGCAGCTTGGCTGAGGATTTTTCTTCGCCCGTGTGTGTCAACGGAGTCGATGAATTGGCGGGTGGCGAGAAAGTCGAGGATCAAGTAACGACAATCGAGGACGAACAAATAATGGAAAACGTGAATTCGTTTACTGAAGGCGATGTTGCTGAAAAAAGTCTGGAGGGAAGTACGCAGCAGTCGGGTGGTTCCCTTTGCGCTGATGATTCGACTAGCAACAAAGATGGTATATTGCTTTTTACTGTGTATGTTGATTTAATAGTAAGCCATAAAACATGTTGAATTTTCCTGTAATTTCTGTCAGACTGCAACCAGAGCGAAGGTGATACAAAATCCTTGAAATCCGTGTCCGGCGCTTCATTGGATCCCGCCTTGTTCGACACCGATGTCGAAGTAAAAATCGCGGATCTTGGAAATGCTTGTTGGATCGATAAGAAATTCACGGAGGACATTCAAACGAGGCAATACAGATCACTGGAGGTGTTGCTAGGCGCTGGCTACGATACTTCGGCAGACATTTGGTCTACGGCTTGTATGGCTTTCGAACTCGCCACGGGGGATTACTTGTTCGAGCCACACAGTGGCGATGGTTATACCAGGTCAGAATAATTCAATATTTATTGATTTAAGAATAATGAGTTGAATATCGAAGATTGAAAATTGCAGGGATGAGGATCACTTGGCTCATATAATCGAGCTCCTGGGTAATATTCCACGACGCATCGCTTTGTCCGGCAAACACTCGCGTTTGTTTTTCACGAAGAAAGGCGAACTGAGGAACATATCGGGCCTGAAACCTTGGGGCCTGTACGAAGTTCTCACGGAGAAGTACGATTGGTCGGAAAGCGAGGCCCGCGAATTTGCCGATTTTTTGACTCCCATGCTGGAATTCGACGCGAGAGTGCGACACACAGCGGCCGAGTGCCTCAAGCATTCGTGGCTCATCATCAAGTGATGGACAAAAACCCGCGTTTTTCATTAACTGTGAAACAAGCGACGCCGTAATGAAATTGATTGCGTCGCTCATCTTTCAATTTACCACCACCATTCTGTCTTAGTCCGAGAGTGTTGCTGTTAGGAACATTTTGTAAAATCGCTGAACGCTCCCCAACCTTAGAATATTATCCCCATTTAGAATACAACGCGTATCGACGAATAATCCCATTGTTGCAAAATCGCCAATAAAGGAAATAACAGTAATGAATGTGAAATTTTTCGTTACATTCCATACGATGTCCAGAAACACTCTCGGTACCCCGAACGCATTATTTTCCGTAAATCGCAAAACGTTTTAGAGATTACATTGGCAATCAATTTATTTAGTCATCAATAACGAATGAAACGTTCGAATACTGTAGCACAAATAATGGATATTTATTTGTTTTTTCATGATAATTTAATAGGTTTCAATAAAATCGGTATGCGTCATTAACAATGTATCTTTTGTTCAGCCCAGCGACTTACTTCCGTTTGTACAATTTCTAGAAAAAGTCAGCTTTTACGTTAATTCCATCTCGTTTTCATTTACACCTACTTCAAATGTCCAATTTCCAATTAACTCATGCATCTTTTCATTAAATGACTATCAAATAAAGATACCTAATTGTAGATACATAGTTTTTATTTTAATTTCAACTTTCGTAACATTGAATAAAATAAGTAACACTTTCGTACAACATGCTTACATGATTCCATAAATATTCTATAAAATTATGATCTGCATGACTCTGACAATATGTACATGTAAAAAAAACTCACAAATGCCTTGTGTATGAAAAATATGATTTTAAGTTTTAATTTATCCGAGTAATTCTACATCAACCAACGCCGGCTTTCCTGCATTACAATCAGAGTACGTAATATTCACAATATATGAGTAACATTGTGTTTTAAAGATTTAAAGATTACAATTGCTTCCAGTGCTCTATCATTTTTTTTTCCAACTTTAATATACAGCTTAATAAATAAAAATCGGAGCATGTGTGATTGATTTTCATATAACTATGCGTTGGTGTAATTAACCAAAATCGTTAAACATCTCTCAATTCTTTAAGACGAAAGTTTTTTAAAGTATCTTCACCTTCTGACTTGACCAAAAACGCCGATTCACACGCTGTCATCTAAAAAACGACGGTTATATAATTTATTATATTGTCTGGGAAATTCCAAGTATTTTTATCATTAAAAAAAAAAAAAAATATTCACCATGGTACCACCACTTGGTCTTTTTTGGGTTCTTGTTGCATGTCTTAACATAGAAAGAATTGTCCGGTGGCCTTTTCTGAAAAAATTGCAATATTTAAGTAAAACATAATGATCAATTTTTTGAAAATCCACAATCATGATAGGAATGATAAATGACATGTAATATTATTAAGTTGAAAATTAGTTTAACCTTTTCTTTACAACTGCTCAGCATGGATACTATGCTCAAGCACACGCTTTGTACACTGAGCGCAGGGGACCAGTCGTCGGTTAAAATAGACAAACAAATGTGCCCATTGCTGTAAATATGCGGATGCACGGGAATGTTACTGCCGATAAAGGTGACTTCTGGAGAATCGAAGGGGTACTTGGAACTAAATTTGAACTGTAGTTGAAATTGTTCGCCTTCGTACAAGGTGCCCTTGGCGCCGTCCATGTGCACCGTCCATTGGTTCAAATTTTGCCCCACTATATCTCCGTCGACGAATACTCCTGGTGGAGGCTCACGAATCAGCGACATCAACTCCTTTTGCAAACGCCTCTGTAGACATTTGAGAGATTTTATTGCAATTATTCATAATAATTTCATCTCGAATAGTTCAGATTGTTAAATTTTTCTAAAAATGAGGGGTTATAATTAAAAACTGGCTAACCCTCAATTCTTCCGAAATTCACTTTTTTAATATTTAATTAAATTAAATTAAATCCTTTTAATATTTAACAATTGTGATTTCCAATGTTTCATCATAATAATTTGAAACGAAAAAACATTCCTTTTTACATTTAATGATTGGGATTCCCAATATTTCATCATAGTAATTAAGAAATGAAGAAACATTTCCTTTTTATATTTAACGACTGGGATTCCCAAAGTTTCATCATAATAATTTGGAAACGAAAAAACATTCCTTTTTATATTTAATGATTGGGATTTCCAATGATTCATCATAGTAATTTAGAAATGAAGAAACATTTCTTTTTTATATTTAATGATTGGCATTCCCAATGTTTCATCATAATAACTTGGAAACAAAAAAAATTACTTTTTATATTCAACGATTGGGATTCCCAATGTTTCATCATAGTAATTTTTGAAAGGGAAATTAGAAAAATATTAAACCTGAAATTTTCACATTCCATCAGTTTTTTATTGTTTAAACACATCACTTATGAATTACACTTTGTTAAAATTTATAAAAATTCAGAGAAAAATTCGTTATTTTCACAAATTTGTCTATTTCCTGTTCAAGTATTGCAAAAATAGGTGCTTTAAACAAAAAATTGATTTTAAATTATTAATTTAATTTAATTTTAAAATACAAAAATATGTCAAATTTTGAAACATAAAATTGATTGACAGAAATAAAATAATTCAAAATTTCACTAAATTCATTAAAAAACAATAATCATAACAAAATTTTTTCAATTTCAATAATACTTGACATTCTTACAATTTAAAAAATTCATGAATTTTACATTTAAATATGCAAAATACAAATTCTCAGGAAAAAAATTTTATCATTCGAATTTGATAACACGAATGACACTTGTCAGAAAACAAAAAATATTCAAGTGTCAAAACGAAAATCTCAAAATCAGCTGGAAAATGCCAAATACAAAACCATAATATGCAGCATTGTACTTTTTATTAAACATATATACATCCGTTATAGCAATGTCCATTGTTTCAAAATGCCCCACATTGCATCATTCCCAGCAATCATAAACGAATCAACATATTTTCGCGAAAATTTCCCAAGTTCAAGGTGAAAAAATGCGTCTACGCAATTAAAGGATATGACAGCTGAAAAAGTGTCTGAGCTATACAAATCGTAAACTCACCTTCGATGGAGACAGAGACGCCATTATTGCTCAATATTTGCCTATTGTTGACCAACATAAACATCTATTTTCGCACAACACGATGGTCAAAAATCATCACCGAATTCTCAAAACGCACCGTCAAACCGAGATTAAAGGGTAATAACAAAAATGGCGTTCACTATGGATTTTGATGTACGAACGGTACGAACGACAAGCGTACGCTCCAACGGAAACTCGCGAGCTGATTGGTGCAGATTGGTGTTTGTTGGGGGTTGATTCCAACGGCACGGGTCCACATTAGAGGTGTCCTATTTGTCATGTGACGGTCATATGACCGCCACAAGACCGTCACATGACCGTTAATTTTATGACGTTTATGACGCAAATTTAAAATGACGGTTACAGCACATCTATATAGATGCATTAAAAATTATATTTTTTTTTATAATAATTTTTTTTTCTCAACCACTGAAAATCATATTACATTGAATTTATGCTGTTTTAATTAATCAATATGAAAATCTTCATTTTTAATCATTATTTTTAAATATCGACCGCGTTCTTAAACTTAGAAAAATTCCGCGCTTTTTAGAACGTATTCATCGAAAAAGGCGACACAACACAGTGTTCGTAACTTTTTGTAGTTTTTCTATCTCCGTTCCTTTTCTAGCGCTACAATCAAACATAAGTCTGTCCTTGTTTAGTAGTACTAAAGTACTCGAACACTGACGCAACAGAAGATGAAGAATATGAAGAAGAATGGCTGGAAACTCCATGAGAACTATTATCTGAGATACTATGGGATAAAATTATTCTTTACTAAACTAAGGCAAAAAGACAATGTGATTTCAAGTGATTAAAAAATCAAAGACTAAGTTATATAAGAAACTACTAAAAAATTTGAGTCTATTAAATATTTTATGATATATAAATAAAAAAATGAATATGTGTGATAAATAAAGACATGTAATTTTTTCCTCGTTCAGAAAAACGTTTTTTGTATTTGATGTAAAATATTATTGTGACGACCTTAAATAATTTTTTTTAATTTTCGAGCTTTTCACTGGTTTTTTAATACTTATTAGCAATAAAAATGTTAAGGATATTTTATTCGCAGTCAATATAGAATTAAAATCGATATTTCAGAATATATATAATATAAAAACTGAATTTCTTATGACAGTTTTACGACTGAAAATTTTTTGACGGTCATGGACAACTATATCTTATGAATTCACACTTGACGGAATATTTCTTTGAAAACACTTTAATATATTGTGGAAACATTTTTATTCTAATATTATAACATGGAATTCGTTTTTTAAGGGTTCAATGCGTTACATTTTTTGCAACAATTTTATGACAAAAACGTGACATTCTCATGAGACCGTAATTTTTATGACCGTCATAAGCACAGAGAAATCTGGAAAAACGTTATGACGGTCACATGACCGTCATATGACTGTGACATGACCGATTTTTTTGACTGTGACATGACCGATTTTTTTATGACGTGTCATAGCATATCTCTAGTCCAGATCTCCTGTCAGGGTATGGGGATTTTTTTCACGAAGTTGGTACGACTAAGGAAGGAAGTAGGCTTAGACCATATAGTACATGGACCGCTCGTCGGGTACCGAAAAAACGTGGCAGACATATGAGACAAGTTGTTATGTCCAACCCTATAGCAGCAATAAAATTGTGTGCAGCAGTTGGCAGCACTGCAGCAGACAATTGTATTGCTGCTAAGGGGTTGGATGTAACAACTTGTCTCATGTGTGTATCACGATTTTCAGCGTACAACAAGATAGGCGACGAGCGGTCCATGTTCTATATGGTCTAAGGGTCCATGTACTATATGGTCTAAGGAAGTAGGAATTAGAGATCTAGAGACCCTCAAATACAGAGTCTGGCCGTACGCCTTAGCATGGCCGCCGTTTTTCAGTGTGTATGTGTATAATGTGTATCGATGTGGATGCGTATGTAAAAGGAAAGGTATAACTAGAGCACTATAAAAACCAGGTATACTCGGTCTCCATCTTGGACCCAGCTGTAGGAGAAATCTTGGCTGTAAACAGCAAAACAAGGCATTTTTTTAAATCGATTTTTACTTAATGATTGGTCAATATAGACTTGTGAACTTTTCTGACACTTTCGCCAACATTTTGAAAATCTGGTCCATCGATCGGTGTTGTTGAAAAAGCAAGGGGATATGGTGAAAATCGAGG
>JAPYZL010140334.1:0-11487 GCA_030522825.1 Platygaster orseoliae
GTCGAGTGGAGTAAATGAAACAACCTGAAATCGCTCAGTTACGCCATCTTTGGCAGACGTCGTAAATCGAGTTTTCGATGTTCGAGTTGTGAAAATTTATAAAACAGCTGTGATGTATCACATTTCATACCATACATGCTTTTGCTGTATTTTCTGCAATATCATATTATTCCTAAAAATCCACATTCCAAAAAAGCCATACTGTTTTTCGAGTATTGAAATTTTCAGTTTTCTTTTTTGCGTACTTTCTAGTATACACTCGACTCCAAAGATACGAGCGCTCCAAAGATACGAGCGCATCGACTCCAAAGTTACGAGCGAATTTTTTTCCATTCTACCCCCACCCTACACGAAGCGCGCGTGAGGAAACCGCATGTGTGTGCTCACGCACACGCCTTGCTCCTCGTATCTTTGGAGTTCGAGTGTATTACATTTTATTTTTAAATCATCGACATTATAAAAGTATATTGTAGATTTTGAGATATTCTATGAATCATTATCAATATTGATCAATATAGATTTTTCTCTAAAAAAAAACATGAAAAACCGTTTTGTACAATAATTGAAAATAATTCAATAGGAAATTGAATCGAAAAAAATTAAGGATCCACTTTAGTTGTCAACTAATGAATTCGAAAAAAATGAACACGTATTTTGTCTTTTTTTGATAAACTAAAAATTTCTGGACATTCAGAAGTTACTGAAAAAATGATATGACGTCACCGTCCATATGAAGACAGTAGAACCCCCCACTCTAGATTTTTGAAACTTCTGTATCTCCTGCAGTTCTCAATGGATTAATAAATTTTAAAAAAAGTGTCAATTTTTATTTAATTATCTAACAGATGTGTAGAAAAAATTTTTTTCGTCTAGTTCCCCATTGATACTTCTCTATTAACAAATACATATTAAATTTTGCTAGTACAATACACTATTAATATTGTACACCTTGCATTCTTAACATTTTAATTTTTTCTTCAAAATCTATCAGAAACTGACATGTATGTAGAAAGTAAGAAGTAAAAAGACGAAATCTGCAGTAATGTTGTATAAAAGTTACAATATTTTAGTACTGTCTATTATAAATTTTTTCAGAGTTACTGGATATTTTCCGAAGTGAACCAAATTTTATTTGGTATTTTCCATCACTATACAGGGTGTATCAGAATCTAGTGAAAATAATTTGTCTGATTTTTCTTCGGATTTTTCTTTTTTTTATTTCCTCTGCCACCTTTAACAAAACTCAAAATCAATAAAGATATTTAAGTTAAAAAACGTTGCCAATGAACAAGTTCCTCCGAGGAGTGGTGAGGAAAATCACGGACCAAAATTTACGAAAATTTCCTCGAATTTTCCGAGTCGAAAAGTCCCTTTCCACTTTCCAAAAAACTCAAAATCGAAAAAGATATTTGGATTTTAAATTCAACAAATCTAATTGGCTAAAAATTTTAACCTGATTATCTTTTTTGATTTTGAGTTTCAACAAAGTGGAAAAGGACTTTTCGGCTCAGAAAAATATGAAGAAAATTTTGGTAAATTTTTATCCGCGATTATGATTTTTGTAAAAAAAGGCAGAAGACTTTAAGTCTTAAAAAAATCAGACAAATTATCCTCCGTAGCTTCTGAAACACACTGTATACACTGAAGTGGTTCAAAATTTTTACTCTTTTTACTTCGCGGTACAATTTTTTTTGGGAAGATACATGGCGACACGAGGGTGGCGCGAAACGTCTTGGAAGAAGTCGACGCTCTTTATGCGAGCACACACCTGTGCGGGACAATCGTGCGAACCCGGGGAGCGACGCTTCGCCGATAGTGTCACGGTCGAGTTAAAATTAGCAAGTCAACCGGATTCGCGATGTATCGAGCTCAGCAAGCGCGCATTCAAAACAACGAACATCGCGGACGAGCGAACTGCGTCACACGATCCCACAGATTTTTTCCCTCGCCTGATTTTATATGCACTAATCGTCTTATTCAAGTTTTTTCAATATTCGTTGTATTTATTTGTGTTGATACATACGTTTTCGAATTTACCTCGAACATTTGATCAAAACAATATCTCTTTCGTAAAAAAATACATTGAAAATTTATTTTCTGCTCTGTTAAGGAAAAAAAGACCGAAATTCTAAAGAAAATGAGATGAACATTTTCATCTACATTATTAATCGTTTTGGTCAATTTTTTTCAACGATCCTTGCATTTTTTTGTATTTATTAATACATTTTAGAATTCATCTCAAACGTTCTATATATCCTTACAGTGCAAAAATACATTGCGAATTTTTTTCTCTCCTTTATCACTGAATTTCAAGTATAGAGTGTGTTGTTGCAGAGAAAAAATCGAAATCTTGAAGAAAATGAGACAAAAATTTTCATTTACATTTCTAATTATCTAACTCAATTTTTTTTCTACAATCGTTGCATTTATTTGCGTTTCTTCATATGTTTTCGAATCTAACTTATACGTTCGATCAGAGCAACATCTTTTTAGAGAAAACATACATTGAGAATTTTTTTTTCGCTTCATTATTCAATCTTTGAAGCGGAAAAATTGAAATTGAAAATTAAAAGAGATAAAACTCAACCTTCAATGTTACACTTTTTTGAAATTCAATTTCAGCTTGGTAAAATTTGAAAACACTGTAGATAGATTCTGAAAAATTTCAATGAATGAAAATTTTTTTGTACATTCAATTAACCCTGAAACGATTCTGACAGATTATTTATAAATGCATCGGAAAATTCAGACTGAAATGCCTGCAATCCGTAGAAATTTCGAAAGCTTGGAAGTAGATACAAAAGCATGATAAAAATTTTATGTATTTTGTAATTTTATGTATGTTGGATTTTGTTAGAAATTTTCTAAAGAAACTGATATAATATCTTTCAAATTTTTTCAAAAGGTTTTGTTAAACCTTCAATTTTCTCGATATTACACAGAATTCTCTAAAATTCGCCAAAATTCACAACAATATTTTCAATTCGTCGAAATTTTAATTTTCCTTCAAAATTCGTACAAAATTGAAATAACCCGATAAAGCATATACTTTGTTATATAAAAATTTCATGTAAGCTCACATTTCAAATTTATCAACCTCAAAATATTGAAAAAAATTGTAGACGAAGAGATTATGTTCACCAATAAATCAGGTAAATTACAGAGTGAACTGTATGATATATATATATCACAAATGAAAGAGCATGAATATCGATTCGAACACGATTTGTACCAGCCATGTGAAATGTACCTTATGCAGAACGGTCGACTTTGACGTGCGCCAAGCCGCGACCGATTAATTATCTATGCAGAGAACTCATACACGTACAAGACGATCCAGATTGCGTGCGTATCACTGGTAGGGATATAATATCGCAATGTTTGCGCACCGCGCGACGTGCTAAGTCCTCCCAACTTACCGCACTTTTCATCGGCCCCGAGATCCGGCGAACGCAAACTCCAACGCCGTTTCGATTACGCGAAAACGCGAAAGAATATTGCACTTTCAGCCAAAGTCCCGCTGTATTTTCATAAGAAAATACGAGTTGCGCGTCAATCGTGAGATTTCTTTTAATTCTACGAAGACGTGATAATACAGAAATCGGAACGTTGTTGATTCTAATTTTATTCCATGGAACGCGTGCTGTTGAGAATTACTGGAAAATTGTTAGTGTTTTTGGATCCTCTTCGCAAAGAAAAATTTTTGATTTCAGCAACCATTGATTTAGTAAAATATGAGCCGACCAAAGTTTTGAGTATTACAACCGAAACTTTAGGTATGATAACCAAATTATTAGTTATTACAACTTGATGATCAGTCATGAAAATTGAGCAGTAGTTAATATAACAGAAGCTTTGGTTGTAGTATTAAAAACTTTGGTGAGTCCATATTTTACACCCAGAGAAAAATCTAGTAAATCGCCTCTGTTTCTGTCAACCAGAAAATATTTAGTTCAAAAATCCTTGTTGGGAATTCTAAGAAATCTGGTTTTCACAACTAAAAAACTAGTTGCATCATCTAGAATTTGATAACTGGATGTAATAACCAGCAAAAACTAGTTGAAAACGTCTTCAACCAGAAAAGCTTTCTGTGCCACCTTGATTATATTGTCCGTGCAAACAACGATTCTAGACGCAACAATCAGAATTGTTGTTTGCACGGACAATGCTTTTCTGGTTGAAGACGTTTTCAACTAGTTTTGCTGGTTATTACATCCAGTTATCGAACTCTAGATGATTTAACTAGTTTTTTAGTTGTGAAAAACAGATTTCTTAGAGTTTCCAACAAGGATTTTTTAACTAAATATTTTCTGGTTGACACAGAGGCGATTTCTCTCGGTGTACTAAATCAACGGTTACCGTAATCAAATCATTTTTCTCCGCGTTTGTCAATGATTTTTTTTTTGTTTTCTCGAGGATTTCGTACGATTTCTACAAATTTTTCTTTCATTTTTTATCCATGAAATTGAATTTTCTAAGTTTCTTTGATTCACAATCATTTAAATCATTTGCAATGACTAGTAATTTTTAGTAATTATTGAGTCACGACATATTTTCATTTATGGTAAAACGTTGTTATCATTCGAAGAAATTTTCCTGATATTATGAATTTTTGATCATTCCGAAAAATTCAGCAACTTCAAGTTTGGTTTTTTATCATTTTTGAAAATTCTTAATACACAATATCTATTTTTCAGATAGTACATACATAGTTGAATCGTGTATAATTTCTAGCGTAATTATTACTAAAAACTAGCAAGTCATATTTCCTGCTGCTATTTTCGTATGTGATGTTCAATTCTCTTTTTAATTAATATAGGTAATGGGTGACAATTGGTGATAATTCCATCGAATATAAATACACATAAACGAAGAATCATTCTAAATTACAATGTAAACTACTTAAGGAGAAACGAAAATTTGTTTCTAATTGTTCGGTTATGAAAATCTTCATTCTATTCAAAATCGATCTGAAATGTAAATCTATTCACTCAAATGTATTTTTAACAGAATTCACACTTTGTCAAGTTTTAAACACTTTTTTATAATTTTACCGATCATGATAAACTTTCCATGCATGTTCAGCAATTCCTATTTTTTCAAAGTTTCTTAAAAATCTAAAAATTGCTCCAAGATTGAAATAATATGATAAATTTTTAATAAGTTTTTCACAAGAAAATATTCCGTGAAATTTTAAATTCACATCTGTACTTCGTTGGAATTTCATGAATTTCATATTTTATTCGTAACCCAATGAATTTTTAAATTGCAGATAAAAATGCATTCATCAATGAATTTTTAAACACACCAAAAAGAACATGAAAATTTCAGAGGGTTTTACTAAATATAAAAAAAGGCGACATCTTCATTGTCATTTCTAAAAACGCAGATGAATTTGTCAAGGTAATAATAAAAATTTTATTTATCATATTTTGGAATCAGTGATTCTTATAAGATTCATTCCAACTTTTAGACAAATTAAAGAATTAAAAATGAGCTGAGATTAAAAAAACTTTCGTGGAAATTTCTAGTAACCCATAGAAACCCCTAACCCCCTTAAAAAAAAAAAAAAAAAAAAAAATACAAACCTCGTATATTAAGGAACATAAGTATTTTTTTTTATTTTTATAATTTAGTTAAGTCTTTCGATATTCCTGTTAAATCATTAAAAAACAACTCGTTATGCTTTATTTATATCTTTTAGAGATTTGTGAAACATTAAAATAACACTGGTAAATTTTCGACACCTCTAAGAAATGCATGAAAAAGATGAAATTTTAGATACATTTGAAAAAAAAGTACGTTTCCCGAAAATTATCTGTCCAATACAAATCGTAGAAAATTCACTGGTAACATTCAAATTATAGGCAAATTTCAATAACACCAAAAATTCACATAAATTACACATTTCCCATGGAAAAGTAATCCAAAAAATTGATAACAACTGAAGTTCACAAAAAATATCAAAAATTTTCAAAATGAAATTATATGAATTTCCAAGTTTAATATACAATTCTCTATAATGATGATTAATAACAAAGTAGTCTTAAAAAATAACCAAAATCATGATTGCGCGTTCAAATTAAAAAATCCAGACAAAATTTTGTTTTATTAATTGAATTCGTAATGAATGCAGTATTTCGCCTGAAAAACAAGACCGTTCATTAGTTACATTTCCTAAATATTTTTTTCTTGTGTGCTCGGGTAATTGGAAAATTGTTCAGGTCTTTTTCAGTTGGACGAAAAGATGTACGTCACAGTCGCGATCACCATAAAACATACGAACGGTAATAATGTCGTTGGGTTTCTTTGTTTCCCCACGCGATCATTGGGAACGGCCCGGGGGATCCAACGAAAACGTGATAATTACGAGCGCAGATATGACACGGTAAAACGTGCCGCAAATATTGACACTCGGGTGTTCAGATTTTTCGAAACTCGTTACACGAATGGGGAATAATCATAACGCTTCTCGTCTCATCGGGAATGCCTTCGTTGCCAGTTTTTATTCATAAAACAGTGGGAAGAAGAAAATGTTTATCACTCGATCAAGATTGTGTAATGCCCGGCATTGCAAACATTTGTTCGCTGATACAGCATATTTTCCAAGTATAATTTCGTCTTTCGTCGATGCAATCGAAAATTGGTCGGAAATTTATGCTTCTGGATAATTGAAATGTCAGTGATTGGGAAAGAAGCATTAAGTTTCATTGTTTGATCAAGATTAGCTCTTAAAATTTTCGAACCCATTATACTTCGAATTCTTTCGTTTTTTGATATACATTGAGTCATTGAGATATGGCAAAATCAACAATATACAGTAGTACAGGACTAGTTTTTCTAAAAAGTTTTTTTGAAGGAAATTTGTCTACAACATTTTTTTTCTTGTTAGGAGCTTATTTTAGACACTTTTTCCTAGAAAATCAGTTTTTCTCAAAAGTTTGAATAATTTTTTGTTTTTCAGGAAATTCAGAGAATATGAAATTTCTATCACACTTTTTGAAACGCGAAACAAAAGAAGCGCTCTGGTTACAATAAGTAAGTATAAGAAATAGTTGCAATTTATTTTATTAAGCTATTTAATCATATGAATATTTGTTTTTAAAAATGCATGGTAGAATATAAAAAATGATATAAATAAGTATTTAGTAATGAAATTTTCGTAAAGAAATTTCTTGAGAAAACATTTATTAGTAATGGTGTGAAAAAAATTTTTAGTTATTACACTATTTTCATTTGCACATTTTATAACTAAAGACATTATCATATGATAAAAAATACTCTCTTAACTATAACTTTTATGAGAACGTTATAATTATTAAGTTTTTTTTATGAATAAAATATTTATTATGATAATCAGCATTTTGACAAATATAGCTCATATCAAAGTATCTTTTGTTTTGCATATTTTAAAAAGTTATCATGTTAACTTTAATCATATAATTTTATTACAATAATCATAGTACAACCTTTATAATATATTTCAAAAAAGTTTAAACAAATATAAATTATATGTAGATCAATATGAATATAACGTATAAATTAAGAATATTTCATTTCAAATTGGTAATCCGAATAATTGTGTATTGAAATCATTTGTTCTAAATAAAAAAAAAATATAATCTATGTTCAATCAAAAATAGAAAGTAGTATGAAATGTTTCTCTAAATATTAAAGCGTTGTGGTTATCATAAGAAGTAACAAAATCGTTAGTTATACGAATGTTAAAATTATAGATATCAAGTATTCGTCAATTATTCAGATATTCTCTTATATCTCTGTACTATATCTCATCACGCCAAAACGTAACAACAATGATTGGCAAAACTAATGTTTATAATCACAAAAAATACTAATCAAAAAATACATCGCATTAGAAAAATTTTTGTAGGCAAAATTTCTTCAAAAACATTTGTCAGAAAAACTGTACTTTCAACACATATAGTAGAATTAACAAATTACAAATTTAAGTTCTAACTCAATGAATGAAATTATTACCATAATATGAAAATCATCAAAAGAACTCGGTATATTTTTACTTGATGATCCAATAAACGTATAATAATCAAAAATTCGTACTTAAAATCCTCATCGAAGCTTTTTAATCCAGAAATTTTTTTTTTCTAAAGCAGTTATTCGATTTGCATTTCAGAATTTTTCATGTAGAAATTTCAAATTAAATATACTTTTCTTATTTTCAGCAACATCTTACATCTTAATAGATGTTTTAAACGCAAAAGTTAATACTTGTTTTCGCATTTTGTCACGAAAAAGTTGGTATTTTCAACAGGGTCGAAAAATGGCGAAGGAAGATTCAGACAGGAAGAAACCATCGATCTCTCTATCGCTATCTCACTCATTGTGATGCAAATGAGCAGCCAAACAAATCTTTCCATGCGTCGCAGCGGCGCTCGATTTAAATATTTAGTCAATTAAGCCGAGCGCTGCTTTACATAGGTGACTCGAGGGTTAACAACCAAAGTGCGAGCACCGATTTCTCGAGATATCGGATCAACATCTACTGTGATCCAAAATCACCGGACGTTTGCCCCAAAAACACAGCGGAACCTAGAGTCCCACGAATAAAAAATGACCGATTTTTACGTCGCGCTACGAGAAGATAACTATTTTTCTCGGCGAAAACAAATCGGAACACGAATCTAAAAAGCATTCGGTAAGCGATGGAATATTTTGGGCTTATATCGATCGGTTCCACTGTTTCATAGATCAAGTGGAAAGGAAAGATTGAAGACATTGCCACTGGATTTTTGAATTTTAGGTAATAAAAAAGCTAGAACTAAGGAAATATAATATATTTTGCTTTTTTAGAGAATTTCGCCATTACAATATTTAATTGCATGATTATACTAGCAATTTTGAATTTTCTATTCAACGATTCAGGATTCAAAGGATCGTTTACTTTAACAACAACAAAATTATTTTGATTGTGAATATTTATTAAAATTCTTATTCGAGTTTTGAAATTTCTTGGAGTGCAGTTTGATTAAGGCATTAGAACGATTCCGAAATTTAGTAATTTTCATGTATCGTTTTTCACGGATTTTTTCGTCTATTGAAAATTTCAAAGTTATTTCATAAACTTGAAAAACATTTTATATTCAAGCTGTAACGAAAGTGTTGAAAGTACTGCGTATTTACACTGACATGGATAATTTTTAATCTAAGAAGTTTAAAATTTTTCAAAAACAATTTAAAATTTTTCAATTTTTGAAAATATTTCAAAACTTTTTGTTATATGTGTGAGAAACTCGAGTAATTTCCAAAATTTGAAACAATTTTTGTGAGCCATTTTCTCCTAAGTAACATTCATGTATTGAAAAATTATAGATTATTTACGTTTTTAAGACTTCTTGTACAATTATTCAGGAAAAGTTTAGAGAAAAAAAGAAAAGAAAAAAGAAAGAAAAAGTTTACATTCATTCGATTGGTCCTCAAAGTGTTAAATGACTTATTCACAATGTGAAAAATTGCAGTCAAATTATGTTTTCCATGATGTGACGGAACTTAGGTAATTTTCCAATGTCTTGAAAACTTCTACTGACATTCCAACATTACGAAATCACGAAAGAAATGTTTGCAAATTCCAGAGGTATCTGTATTTTCAGATAATTTTAAAGTATTCACGTGATATCCGTTAAACCAAATTTTTGTACAATGTTTGCTTATTTTTTAAAATTAATGAAATTTTGCAAATTTAAATCATAATCCTCAATACATGTATTAATTATTTCAAGATTTTTTAATGATTTACATACTTCGATTTTAAGTGTAAAAAAAAAACACAATATATCTCAAAAATAATTTTTTAAGAAAATTGAATATTAAAGAATAATCTTTCTATTTTCTAAGTTAGTTGAATTTTTTCTTCAATTATAATTTTATCGATTGATTATAGGCTAACCAAAGAGAAAAAAAAGATTACTAGATAAGTAATTTTTATCTCTTTTGCACGTAGAACATCTACTAAAAAATAAGTCATAAGTTATTGTCGATGCAGGTGAAAATCTACTAATTTGATCGAAATTTTTACTATTTCAAACAGTAAGCTAGTTTCACTATTAAATTAACAATTTGTAACTATTTCATTGTACTGCATTTCTACTCCTTCGAATAATAAAAAATTACTGGGTAAAAATTAAATACAGCTTATTCTATTGAAGTCAGTAACACGTCAAAAAACTTGTATTTATGTGTACAAATTTTCATAGAATATAAATAAAAATTCCTGTCTCTAAAACTATTGTGTAACAAGAAACTTTCAAGAACCTCAAACAAATTTTCTACTAACATGAAAAATTCTTCAATTTCGTTGTTCTTTTATCAGAATCGCGTCGAAGCGAGAGATACCGTGCGTCGCGACGACACGTCTATTTTTGTCCGCGGCGTCGTCGGGGCAAGAAGCGCGACGACGGCTATAGGTCGCTTTTTCCTAAAGGTGGGGAGAAGGGTTTTTCGTGGAGGGGGTGAACGGGGGCATTGGAGAAAGGAGGAAAGGGGCACCGCGCGCGCAACAAGTAGTTTATAACCCCTTCCGCTCTTTATAAATTTTCACCCCTTTCCCCTTGCCCCCGTAATTCAAATCGGCCGACTACCCTACGCCCCCAAAGTCGACGCCGACGACGACGACGCCGGCGTCGCGACGCTGACGTCTGCTCGATTAAATCGCGTGTCGTTGCGCTCTGCTGCTTATTCGACCTTGATTTGCGTAAGCGGTTTTATTTTTTCATTTCTATTTTTTTCTAGTGTGTAATAAGAATTTTTTTCCTTTTTTTTTTTTTTTTTTTTTTTGATAAAAGATATAAAAAAGAAATTCATGTTATTTACCTCTTTACTTTTACTACGTTGTCTTGTTTAATTTAGTACTTAAAAAATTTTAAGTGATGAAAACATTATGTACTGTTTTGTATGTTTTTTGTACGATACCTTCTATTTTGAAGAATAAATCTGTGAGGCAGGGCGCACGCAAAAAAAAATTTTCGAAAGGTGTTTTGCGAAAAAACATCCCTTTGTAGTTTCTTGGATTTTTATTTTAAATTTTGAGATAGTTCATATTTCATTTCAAAACATTGTTTATGGTGAATATGTGGATTATAAATAAGTATTATGTTGTTTGAGAGTTCTCTAATTTCTCATGTGCTGAAATTAGCAATTTTAATTATTATTCAAACAATTATATAATTTTTTACATTTTAAACTTGGGTAACTTTTTCTTGAGAAATCAAATTTTTATTTTCTGAACAATAATATTTTGCGAATTTCCATGTTGAAATACCAGTATAAAAAATAAACAAAAAATTAACACAATTTCAAAGTGATAAATATCAGTCTTTCAGAGAGCAAAATATTTCAATGTCATTCGAATTTCAATTTCGACTCTATCAATATGCCTTTACATTAGACAAGTTTTAATAAGATTTCTTCCCTTTCGAAATTAGATGTAACATACACTGAACTTTCAATGTATCG
>JAPYZL010140370.1:0-10957 GCA_030522825.1 Platygaster orseoliae
TGATTATATTGTAAATTGAAAATAAACTTTAATAAAGAAAATAAAAACAATAAAATGTCTATCGATTTCTCTACGAACTTTTCCGACAACCTGATATTCGTCGACATAAATGAAGTTAACTTTTCTATTTAAAAATCCAAGTCATGGTTTTTCCTCTCATGATCAATTTGTTTCACATTCTTTATAAACTTATTTGATTTACGAACTGTAAAATTAAAAACTTGATATTTTTAAAAAATTAACACGT
The DNA here is from genome assembly GCA_030522825.1 of Platygaster orseoliae. Lineage (NCBI taxonomy): Eukaryota > Metazoa > Arthropoda > Insecta > Hymenoptera > Platygastridae > Platygaster > Platygaster orseoliae. The sequence continues at coordinate 248 of JAPYZL010140370.1, forward strand.
TCTGTAACTGAGATATTTATCCCTTTATTGTAAAATCAAAAATTCTGTTTATTAAAATTATAGTTTATCATAAAAGCAGTGAATATTGTTTTTAGATACAAATTCACCATACATATCAATCGTAGTAAACTTAAATTTGAAAACGTACAACAAATATCTATACTATTAATAATCCTGAGTAATTTATTTTTCAGTAAATTACATAAATTTCGGAAATAAAATTGTTTGACATAAAAATCTCTTGGTCAGTAACAATCGTCAGTATTGTATAGTACTCTGATGACTTTGATGATTATCCAAAATTTTTCAACATACTTTTATTATACTAAATGAAAATAATAATTGATAAATTCACAGATTTTTATTACGAATTTTGATTCAGTATATGTGACGCGCTCTGAGAAAAGGGACCTACTCGGCAAAAAATCGATTTTCGTATTATGATTGATTCTATAAGTTCTATTACTAAACTTTTATTGGCACGATACAAAATTCCAAAATTATGGTTCTTAAAAAAACCATAAATTGACGAAGAAAATAATTTACACGGGCTTGAATGGCAGTTTAACGCCTTCCACAGCGCACCGTGTAAACTTTCACTTTTGCCGAGAAGGTCCCTTTTGTCAGAGCGCGTCACATATGATAGTTCATTAAGGAATTGTATTTTAGATCAGAAAATGTTCTAACTCTCACTCCTTTACCCAGGCCCGTATCCAGTTTTCTTCCGTCCTTGTCGTGAGATGCCTCTAAGCGCGCAAGATTGACAAAGACACAAGGAGGGGGTTCGACCCCCTCCTTGTGTCTCTGTCAATCTTGCGCGCTTAGAGGCATCTCACGACAAGGACGGATGAAAGCTGTATACGAGTCTGCCTTTACCTCTTTTTCATGAAAGGAAACTCGGAAAATTCGGAACTATACTAGTTAGTAAACTGAATTAGTAACTCTGTTAAAAAACTTTGTTTACACTGAAAAACCGATTTGGTTCCTTTGAACAAATTTTTTTTTTTAGACAAACAGATATCATTTAAGTCAGACAAATTTCGTTTCAGTCAACAAAATATATGTTTCAGCAAAGTTGAATTTGTTTGTACGGACTAAAAGAATTTCACAGTCAAAGAAAATGTACTTGTCTGAACTTGAAATTTGTTCAAGTAAACTGAACATTTAGCAGGCCAAGTTATGGCAAAACATTTGTTTGAGGCAACTTAATTGGTTTTTCAGTGTTACAACACGAGTTCAGCCCTAAAATTGGAAACCTCATCGAAAACTTCGAATTCAGAAGTTCAACAAGAAACTCAAACTAGGAACTTCGTTTTAAATAAAACTTCATGATCAGAAACAGCATTTTATGAACTGTGCAAATTTTTAATATTTGTACACAGGACAATTAAAATATATTTATAAAGTATATATTCGAAAAACACTGAACTTCTGTGCCCCAATTTAATATACTTAGAATCGTAGTAATAAATTTATAAAAAATGTGCACAATCAACACCATCTTTAGATACCAGTCACTGAGATCCCGAGAGGGCTCGAATCCATACTTCCTTCATCGCGAAATCGAGCCATTGACCTGTGGCTCCAGGTTCAAGTTGGTACCAGAAGATATTACACAACAGATAGATCGAGAGCGATTAAGAAATCCGTGACGGGCATTGTGCTCCGTACATGTGTACACGGAGGAACGCGGGCCCATTTGTAGCCCGGCCCCCTGGGCCCCCTCTCACCCGAGACGTGTGTGAAACCATGCGTGCACGTGCTCACGCGCGTCACGGTTAAGCTCCTCGCGCTCCGTGTGTTATTCAGCTCGTGGCCGCCCGGGGTCGTGTCCTGCCCTCGCTACACAATAATCTTCTTCTCCTCCATCCTTTTTCCTTTCTCCACGTGTGTGCTCCGACGCGATTCTGGGGGGGATCGCTAATTCCCTTCGCTCAGCGTGATCAGTAATTACGCGTAATTAGATTGCAATGTGGGAATCGAGGGTGAAATCAGCTGAAAAAATTGTATGGGAAACTGGAATTGATCATCTACGATTCAAAATGGCTATAAAGTGACGTGGTCATATGATGGAATGTGTGAAATTAAATTGGTAAAATTCGTTGGGGGACAGGACTTAAAAACCAACTCATCCAATTCAAAACATCCACATTTGTTTACATTCAAAACTTAAAACTGGAAAAATCTAAAACATGAATTCCTAGTCATTCAAATAGTTGAATTCAACTTACTCGATTTGAGAGAGAAGTTTAGTTCTTTTTTGCTAAGATTATCGTTTTGAAACTTTTATGGATATTCCGTAAAGGAAATATAATTTGTATACTTTAGTTACATCATGTATTTTTAAACTTTGAAAACTCTGAGAACACAGAAGAGAATTTTTTTTTCCCAACATTTTGTTAATGTTATCGGAAAATACAATTTGTAAGTTTCCATTAAAAATTTTAGTTATTGATGAATGAAAACTAGAATGAAGAATACAAGCTGTTATTGGAAACTTCTATGCTAGACTTCACTTAGAAGCTTTGATAAGAAGTTCATATTGGAAAAACTTACTGATAACTTCATTCGAGAACTGCAATTGAAAACTTGAACAAGAAACTTTATACAAACATATATTTGAAGTTTTCTGGGAAAAATTGCAAAGTGGATAATTAACTTGAAACTTGAAAAATTAATATTTTAATAAAATTATCAATAGCAGAAAGAAAAAAATTTTCGAGAGTGGTCTATTCAATAGTATATATCGTACTCGGGAGCTATTGCCAATTTTAGCGAAGCCAAAGGTTTTTTCAAGAAACGAAGTCGAGAGATAAAATTGGCTGAATCAAAATTGGCGATAGCTCACGAGTGCGAACGACATTTTTCATCATGAAAGCCTCAAAATCGCGTCAAAATTTCAGTTTTAAAGTTAGAGCGATGAAAAAAATATATTGTTCTACAGGTTTTTAAATTTTTCAATTTTGAATGCTCTACTTTCAAAAGCACAATATTTTTATATTTCAGTAACCTCGAATATTTGAGACATAAATCTCTTGGGGTTAAGAGTGTTAAATTTTCTTTTTTTTTTTTTTTTTGTAATCCTTTATTTTTATATTTTTAATAATGGGATTCAGGTCAAGTAATTTTCAGTTAACTGATCTGCAAATTACTATTATTCACGAGTTATTAAAATAAAAGATTCTGAATTTAGTTTCATTGCAGAATTTCTTTTGAATTTATTTAAATGTTACCTTCAAAATGTTTAATTCTGTAAATCTGAAAGTGCTGAAAATCTTTTTTTTCGTCAGTATACAATTTTAAACATTTTCAGCTTTATTCACCTTTTTTTTAAATTTCATCTCACGAGTATTTCATTCTAGAAGTGCACTTTAAAAAGTAATTTAAATTTCTTGTTTTTCAATAGCTGAATTACAAGATTTTAAATAAGTTTTTTTAGGTGCGATTTTTTCACCATTATTATCTTGTAATTTTACATTTTCACATTTCTTATTCCAATATTTTTTATTCATTTCTTTGAAAGTTTTGATTTTTCGAATTGTGTGTAGAAAAAAAGTATACAAAGTACTTCATGCGATTGAAGTTTTTATTAAAACTTCATGATAATAATGAATTTGGAACATTATGTGAATGCTACAAGTGAACAACAGTCATTCATTTGAAATGCTATTATAATAAGTCACACAGATTTTAAACCTTCTAAAACATAAATAAGATTCATATAAGTTGCCGAAAAAAGTTTCCTTTAATGTTGAAATTTTTGAAGATTCATGGAGTAAATAGAAAAGTTAAAAAAATTTCACAAATTTCACAACTGTAGTTAAATCCATCGAAATCGTCTAACGAGAAAAAACCTGTTTTGATTGTAAAAAATATTAGACCTCCAAAACTGTCATTCACCTCAATAAAATTTGAATAAGTGAAAATTTCAATGCGTTGTCAGAAATATCTTGAATATTAGAAAAGTAATTTTTTTATTCTAATTTTACTCTGAATGAGTGAAATATCAATTGTGAAATAGTGAGACTTCACTTGATAAAACAAACGATTAATCCAATCAATTTTGTTGGGTGAATTATCACTCTAAAACGATTGCAATTTCACACATTTTAAGTAGAATTTCCACTTCAATTTGATTTGCAGGATTCATACTCAAAGTAATTGTTATAACTGGGTTGATATGATTATGAAAAGCAATATTTTCTATATTCCTAGTTAATTCATTTCCTCCAATCCATAACATCATCGTAATAATATAATGTTACAACCTTTCCAAGAATTTTCTTCAAATTTTATAAGCCTCTTATATCATACAGGCATAAGTAAAAATGTATACTTTGGCATGTTCATTTAGTGTTAAAAAAATCTGCATTCATGTGATGTGAAAACTACGCAGATATTGAAAAAGTCGCAAAAGTAGCCGAAACATCAATGTTATGATTTCAAGAAAATGAATTGTCTAGGATTATCGAAAAGATTGCTTTTAATAATTTAAAGAATAGTATAATAAAAAACACGATCCAATTTCGAAGAAAATTGTACATGTGACAATGGTCACTTTTGAGGATCGCATTTCGCAGAGACACTTATAGCAGTTTCGCTAATCAACACTCTGTCGTTGAGCGAGTAATCAAGCGACCCCGAACGCCCAAGCAAAGACGCGTCCGCCGCTCATCACTCGAAATCCTCTTTTTTGTCGGAAACGCGGTTACACGTGCGCGCCAAGTAATATGTCCCGGGGGAACCGTGGGCGCCAGTGAAAAGTGAAGTAAAGAAAGGAGAGAGGAGCCAAGAGCTATCGCGCGCAGCGAATGTACAGGTGGGCGTGGCGCCTGTCCTGCGCCACTGCGCTGCACCCTTATCCCCCGACCTTGCACACCACATCCTCTGTACCTCTCCCGTGGCAGCGAAATTGAGCGCGAGCTGGATGACCCCGCGTAAGGTAAATATCCCAATTACGAAACATTTTGGGAAGGTCCCAAGTCCTGGACTCTACTTGCATTTTCTGTACAATATTAGTGTATGTTATTCTACCTGAAATGGTCCGAAAAATAGAATTTTTGTTATTTATATTTAATATTTATGACGTAGACAAGAAAGGAAATGAGTGTACATTTCTCTCAAGAATAAATACTTTTTGAGTTACAACTTTTACACTGTAATAACTTTGGCATTTGTAATTTTGCAACGCGTATACTATCAATACTGTCTAAAATTTAGAATCTTAATCACCCGTTTATGACTTCAAAGCTATTAAAAATTTAAATATTCACTAAAGATGTTACTAAAAATTAAAAAATCCTCCTTGAAACTTTCCGTAGAACTGTCTCGCAGTTCCTCCTCGAAATGAAGTATTTTAGATCCAACCCTGGAAACAGCGAAACCGCGGTGCGTGGACAATTGTTATTCCGTTCGGCAGCCGCCGAGAGTCGCGCACGATGAAATAAGAAGGAAAAATAGCCGCTCACGAGGATGCGGTCGGGGCTGAGGACGCCGCCGTCTCATCTCGCGCGGCCCAATCAGCCTCGTAATCACTGAGCTCGACGTTATCCTCGTTCCGCGCCCGGTTCCTCCCGACTTTGGTAGCTCCGGGACCGGAGCTCCTTTTTCTCGCTTTTTCATGGGTGACATTGTGTGGGTGTCCCTGCACTGTGGGCTGCATGGTTTGTCATTAACTGTAAACCACTCGAAGTGGAGTTACCAGCGATGAAAATTGGAGACTCTGAGACCTCGTTTGGACATCTATAAACCCACTTTGAGACTTTTTAAAGTATATTTAACACAAGTGGATGCAACTAAAGTGAATGAAACGGATATGAATGCAACGGAAGTAACTTATGATTGTTTAATATCAAAGTTGTCATTGATCAATGTAGTTCTAGATAATGTCATAGACCCTCTATGCTATCGTCTCATTTTTTCTTGTGGTGTACATTAAATTTCCAATGAAATTTTCTCATTCTGAAAAACATTTAGAAACAGATTCATTACTTAAGTAATAATAATTAAGTAATATTAATAAAGAGAGTAATAGATTTAAAAGGAACTTTTCTCAAATGATTTTCATTAAGAAGACGAGTGATTTGATGACTCCTGATATGTTTTAGTGATAGAACCGTTATTGAATATGTAAGTTTATTTGATTATTAGTAAGAATTCTTGTTGTAAAATTAGTTTTGTCAAGTTTTTGATCTATCAATCAAAATATCTATCTAATAAAATTGAAAACATGACCCCAAGTGATTGGTTATTGATTTACTAATTCCTTCAGTTTTTAAGGTTTCTACTACCTCAAGCAGAGTAAATCAAATAAAAAGTGAAAAATCTGATTTCAGTTCAAAGTTATCATACAATTACTAAAATTAAAAATCCCGTTGCCACAAGTAATTTTAGAACCACATTTTCATCAGCAATTTCCGTTCGAAAGGAAAAAAAAATCGGGATGCCAAGAAATCTTGTCGAGAGAAATGCCGAAAAACCGTCGGGAATAAAAGAGCTGGTGACTAGCGCGACGTCAAGTGCCTTTTGATATTGTCTGGTCTGCGCGGCTTCGCCAGCGGTTTAATTCCTCGCAATGCCGCAACGCGTTTTTTCCCCGGAATCTATTCGCGGCTCCTCATCCACCTTGCGTCAATTTCCGAGCCCCGTACCGCCCAACGCCGCGCAAAAACCGCAACACGTGACAGCCTAACTGCTTTTCGTTTAAACCTTAAGCCTCGCCCCCGACGAGATGTAATTTTATACATCACTACGATTTGGCGCGAGCAAACACAAAAGCGCGCGCCTTATCGCGAATTTCCGCAACGTGAATGAGCAACTGTGACAGGATATGAGCACTTTTGGATCGGAACGCCGCGTTTTTTTGAGGGTAATGGGATATTTTTTATACACTTTGTATCTTTTTTATTGAAGATTATTTCTGTTCTTGTGTGATTTTGTGAATTATATGTTCACAATATCAAGTAGTAATGGATTTCTACCAAAAACCTGAAAATTTCTTCATTCTCCAACGCAATGAACTCATCCAATATCAGCACTATCTAAAATGACAAAAATCACTATCCCAAATTCCACCAAGCAGCTTTGAAAAAATTCTCCTCGATTAAAGTTTCGCACGAGTACAGTCAATCGCGCCGAAACTTTGCACGAGTGTTAGGAGTGAGGTGCATGCTCGCATTTGATCGGCTCCTCGATTTTCTCTTAGCTCTGGGAAAAGGATATACGGCGCATTCACGTGCCAGGGCCCTCGGACGAGAAGAAGAGTAGAAGGAAATGCGAGGTCGGACGGAATCGGTTTGACCCTCCTCAAGAGGTTGGAGCACGCGAGTAAACATCTCTTCCCGTGACGCTGCCCGATGCTCACATTGTGCACATCGTGTTGGGAACGTGTATGCTACCTACGTACGAACCGGCCGATTTTCTCCCGTGATACTATACTTAAGGCATTCGCGGAATTTGCATAACAATTCGCTGAGCAAACAACATGAAAACACTACCTTTTGGGAATTTTTACATTTCTTCGGCATATATTCATTCTTTAGTAATTGCAAAGGAGCAATTTTTAAGGTTAGTTTCGCACATGTAACCATGGAACATAGAGAACCAAAACGTAGGAGCTGTGGTTGCTTTGGCTATGAAAAATTTGATCAATTGGAGTTTACATCTGGATTTTTGCAGCTAGTGTTAACGTGAATACAAAAACAGTTTTTATTTATTATAAGCTGAAAGCAGAGCTGTCCCTCTGGTGACGACATGATGCTAATCTCATATCACAGCAAGTAGTCACATGGTGTGTAATGTCTTGTACCACCTGCTGTGATTTAGCTTTTTAATCGAATCAACCTACACTCGTGATCACCGAGCCAATGCATCTCAAAACGAGCTAACTGTTCGTCGCGCGTTCTCCTCGCTTCATAAACCAAGAAAGGGCGCTGGCCTCTTTGAAAATGGCCTTTACTGTACGCACAGTTCCATGTCATTGTATGGATTATTCCTTGGCAACTTTTTCCTCGTTCGGGTTCCATCGCACCCATGCCAAGAACAATGGCTGCGTCTCTATATATATCTCTCTCTCTAGCCCCGGCGTTAAAACAGGGCCCAGTTCTTGGTTACGTCTTTATGTACCGAAGGCACGGCTGTACTAATTGTTCGCTTCCTTTTCGAAACGCTGCAGTGCTGTTGGAGTACACTTGCACCCTGCGAGAAAATCGTTCGACACGAGGAAATGCAATTTGCGATAGGGAAATCGCAATCAGCGCTGTCTTTATGTCACGTCAGGATTGTGTGGTATAAATACAGTTGTCTTTTGAAAAAACAGTTAGAGGGGTGATGATTTTTACGGACTTTCTTAACAGTATAAAATAAAAGAAAACATTTTTTACGTGTCTAAGTGGAAATGTATGTGCACTCTCAATTGGCTTACATTATATTTTTTTACTTTGTTGTTAGTAAATTTTTCCTATTTTCAGGTCAATATTTCCACACATAAATCTGTCAAAATCACTTTCTATAGTCGAAATTGTAACTAACAAATTGGTTGAGATTGACCGATTGACTGCAGTAAAAAGTTTAAATCTTTTGATCACGCAGTATGGACTATTTGTTTTTGTCCCAATTTTGAATACTTCAAAATTCTATTCATTTTCGTATTAATCATTTTAACTGATCTTGATACATGATAATAGCATACGCGTTAATTCCTAATTTATGGCAACTACTACTTTACAAACTAGTTAAAATAACTACTTTCGATCAATTAATCGTATATTGCATTTGAAGAAACAGTGTCCTTTTGTGTATCTAACGCAGCATTCCTCAGTGTTTTGATTAAAACCATCTGAGCAATACTAGTCTTTTTCAGCACGTAAATCAGTCAAATGAAATCATTTCAAACTGATAGAGTGAATTTTTTTTCGTTTAAAAAGTTATAAACGTTTTATTTTTTTTTACAATGAAAATTTTTTGTAATAAGTTTTATTGAAAAACAAAAGGTTTTTGAAGATTTTTTAAATTCGCCAACTAAGTTTTAGAGCGATTTCTAAAATTAGACCTATTTTTTAGGCATTTGGATAATACTTCAAGAATTCGATAATTTCAAAGCGCTTTTTGTGATCATTTTGTTTTTGATGTGGCATGAAACTTAGAAAAAATTTCAAAATGAGAACATTATCTAGAAAATGTTCATTCTAAAAAAAAAAAATTATTTTAACCTCAAATGAAACTTGACAAAATTTCTAAAAATTATTCATCGAAAATCATTATTCAAATTTGAAGAACTCTTCAAAATTGAATTCAATGTTTCTTACGTTTTTTGGCATCGAAGTGAGTTTACGGAAACCAGCAGAACTGTATGGAATATCGTTAAAAAAAATTATTCACATATATGTTTTTGTTTTTTAACCTGTAACCAAAATATAAATTTATCCTCAATACAAAAATCAGTTTGTAGACATTCATAAATTTTTCTTTTTGAGCTTTCTATGAAATTGTGAAGTCTATAATTAACATACTTATTTCACTAAATGTTAAGAGAAATATAAGAATTTTAAACTGAATTTAAGACTTATTGTATTACTACAAAATATATCATTATTATATATTATTGTTATTATTATAAGTATCATTATTATTATTATAATATATTGTCAGTTCAAAAAGAATCTCATTTATTACAAAGTAATTTCGGAATTACATATTTTGAAGAAATGGTTTTTTGGGCAGAAATGTAATTTAGTTTTACAAGTTTCTCATTAGTTTTTAAAATTAATTTTTTTCTGGTGTTTGCTTCATCTGAAGCGAATTTTCATATGAATTCAATCAGAAATTGTCTAAAAAATCGAACCCATAATTAGCATATTTTTAGTTCAATTGATAAAATATTTTTTTTATAATGTTGTGTTACTCTGTGAATTTTAAATACTGCTGAGAATTTTTGATATACTAATTGAAATGCTTACAAAATTATTCATAGTGAGCATAAAACTTTGTACAAACGTCAATCACTTCAAACATCAATCTTTTTCAAATTCGTGTTCTCGAATGACTACTAATATATTATGAATTCTAATCCAACATATCAAGCTCATCATTTTTAAATTACACAATCGAGAATTTCAAAATAATAATTACTCATATATCAAACTAATTAAGTTCTTAGTTTCCCAAAATTGTCAGAATCTAAAGCAGCAGGACAGCAACATTAGACAATAACGAAGCTTTTCCATAAAGTAAAGACTCACAATTTTCTTTACAAACAGAATCTTAAAATGTTCATTAAGAATTCTTTTACTCTGAATAAGTTCTAAATCACATTGAATGTTGAACTTTCAGCAAAATGTTCTTTCCTAATTATCCTTCCATTGCATTACGAAGGGAAGTGGGGGAAGGGAGGACTCTTCGAAGAAATAAATTACGAGCTGCATTTTCTTGACTGGTTCTTATAGCTTGAAAAGATATTACGAAGTAACGGTGAATTATTCTATTAGAGTTGAGAGGACTTTATTACCTCCCATCATCCTTGTCGTCACATCATCGCCATCGTAAACGCATGCTTCGCGGGCGAAAACGTTGCGTGATCTATTCAAAAGAAACTGTGGCCGCAGGAGGTGATGATTTGAATGTACAGGGTGCGCCACCAAAATCCGGACAAAAAACCATTCAATATTCCCGCGATAATATGCTTCAGAAAGATATCGCTTTCAGTGTCTGAAT
>JAPYZL010140403.1:0-15485 GCA_030522825.1 Platygaster orseoliae
AACTACTCCTAGGTAATAAAAATCAAAAACACGCATTAAAACTCGCCGTCTGTCGGTAATAAAAACTACCCCTAGGTAATAAAAATAAAAAACACGCATTAAAACGCGACGCCCATATCGAAATGAATCGCCGGTCGGAAATGCACGTCCTTTGTGTTTATTTTCAGGTGTAAGAAGCACCTTTTTTGTGCGTGTTTTGCAAAAATTTTATAAATCATCCAAAGAATTACAGGGATTGTTCATTAATTTTGTATAATACACAAAATTGATCACAATATTATTGTGATCAATATCAAAATTTTTTGAAAAAGTGTATGGTTTTCTTTTAATTTAATGAAAAATTTCAAAAACTCGGAAGTATTGAAAAATTAGGCAAAATTATTATGAGTTACACAAATGTTAATGAACTTTTTTCGATTATTATTGTTAAAATATAAAAAAAATGAAAAAGTATTGGAACAATTCTCCAGGTTATCGTAAATTCTATAAAATTCGAATGATTTGCTGAATTTCAGAAAATGTTGATAAACTTTGTGGATCGTAAAAAATTTTCAAATTCCAAAAAATTACAGAAATCGTGTAATATACTACATTTTCAAAAATCAAAAAATGTTTTATCATATGTCCAATATCATATGTTATATGATTTTATATGTTAATATTATATGTTATCATAGATCCAAAATTTTTGAAATTTCATAGGAAAATTTAGAATATATTGTAATTTTGAGAAATGTCATTTGTTAAAAATTGTAATGGTTCGGTTAAACTAGAAATTAATAATTTATTAATTTTTGTGTATTTAATTTTCATAACAATCTAAAGTTTGTTAAAATTAAAAATTGATCCTCACACAAAGATGTTGTGTAATTTTAAAAATTCAAGTAAAATTTGGAGTTTCAGTAAATTTTCTAAAATTTTGTACAATGTTAAAAATTACGACAATTTTCAAGAACTACAATTCGTAAGTTTTTTCTATGTTTTCATTTTTTTACATTAACTAAAAAAATTTCCGTAAAGTTTTGCATTTTATATATTTGTAAATATGTTATTGACAAACATTATTGACAAATATGTTATTCACAAACATGTTATATAAAAACACTATTTTCCAAAATTGGTAGAAGTTGATTTTTTTATAATATTTTTTGGACATTACCGTACCCAATCAACAAAAAAAACTTTCTAATATATTTCAGTGGCTAGAATTAAAAGTTCTAAATATTGTTTAAGTATAAAAATCATGGTTTAAACAATAAAATTAAAGAATTCAATGAAGATAATCGAAAATTCGCCATAACATTTGAATTTGGAATATTTTACAGATTATCTCCAACTTAAACTCCTTAATTATAAATTTGTATGAAATACTATTCTGTTAACATTATTCAAAGGTTTCTTCAATCAGTTTCAAATTACATAAAGTTTATAATTTATTCTGTGCCAAGCTTCTAATTTCTACTTTTTATCACGTTTCAAATTTTACTTCTTCTACAAAAACTGTAAATTTAAGTGTTCTGAATTCAAAATGTCTAAAATGTAACTTTTTGGTTAGAAAATTTCAAATCATAAACAATATACGTTTGTTATTACAAAATCCTCGTTTTTCCAATTGGTAAATGAAATAGTTAAAAATTCTCGAAATATAGTCATAATATTTTGGTATTCATTCATTTTTCTTTTTTACTTAAATGAATAATTTTGAATATTCTTACAAAGAAAAAAAATATGAAAAAAATTCCAAATTCACGAAAGTAACATGAAAAAGGAAAAGATTCATACATTTTTCCCTCTCTGCTGCCGGAACTTTTCTCGCTGGTGCTGGAAACGTCGCTCTCCGGGCTCATGATGAAATTTTCGTCGTTGCAAAGACCGTCCTCGGATTTCTGCTTCCTTGGTCGACCCCGTTTCTTTTTCGCCAGAGGCTCTTGGAAATCCAGGCCATTTGACATCATTTTTTCACGATAGTTGTTGTTCGGGTTTCCGGTAATTTCGTTTTCTATGCTATCACGGTATCGTTTCGATCCGATGTTAGGTGGTGCCATAGTTTTCGCGACTGAGCCCATGTGCTGTCCTCCAGAACCTTCTGCAACTCCACCGAATTGAATGTTTTTCATGTAAAGTGACAATTTTTGTTTGTGTTTCTCATCTTCTTTCGAGTTGAGGTACAGGCAGTCGTCCTCAGGTGACGACAGCTCTTGCTCGAGTCTCGAAGAGCCTTGCGTTGGCTGTGGAGATGATTGGTTTCGTTTTTGCATATTCGTGTTTTCGCCAACCACCTGAAATTCAGACTTAGTTAACTGTTTGTTTTTTTTAAACAAAGATGATGAATTACTAAAAAAATTCCCATCAAAAAACTTCCAAAATCATATAGTAAAAACTGTCATACGTATTCGAATTTATACAATACTGTAATAAGTAAAATAACTACATATTACAAGTTTTGCAATAATATTATAAAAATTACAATAATATTTTTTTTGATTTGATTATTATTTAATAATTATTTTACTATTTCATTATTATCCTTACAAGTTCTCCATCTTGTTCCTCTTCAGTTTTGTCTCTCTTGAAGGAGCCACGAACAGTGCGATCGATGCAATTTTTTTTTGAGGGAAAAAAATCCTGAGCGGACATCATCAAGTTCATGTTCATTTCCATGGCCATTGACGATTCGTCTTCGGAGGAAAAATTATCATCATCCTTTCCAGGAAATTCGATTATTTGAACCCTTTCGTCGTCCGGAATGACGGTGACATCTTCTTTTTGAACGTTTTCACTCTTCTAAACAAACAATCAAAATCAATTTAAAATGTGTTCTCAAACTTAAACTTTATTATTTGAAACTCTTGAATCTTGTACATTTTATTCGTTATGTGTATTATTAATAAAAACTAATTCAACTTTGTTGATAAAAATTCACAAATTAATTTTTTTAATTTCATTTAATTTTTAATTAAATTTACATTAAATTTTAATTAATAAAAAAAATAAATTTAAAATAATAGAGAATTAAATACTTTATGCACATGATTTTCACATAAATAATAGATAATACAACAAGAAATGTTCATTGTATTTTTTGAAAACTTACGAGTTGTTTTTCGTAGAATGATTCGTGTTTTTCATTTTTCATAATTGAATTAGACATCACAGAGCGTTGAGATGCTTCCGAATTTCCTATAAATTTGCATTTTTTTATTAAACGTGCTTCTGAATTTATACAATTATCTGTGAAATTGCGTTTTTGATTTAGCGAATTTTGTTGCCATGCATCTGTGAATAGAAATATCATTTGTTTTTTATATAAAAACTTTTATTACAAACTATGTATTCGCGAAATTCTGGAAAATATTATTTCTAATATTTAATATAAAATTTGTATCTAAGAAATGGAAAATTAAAGGATATTAAATATGAAATCAAAAGTAATAATAATAATAAAATAATAATAATTAATAATACTAGAATAATTAATAATAAATAAAAATAAAAAATCATACATTTTAGAAAATAAACACAAGTTTTTCATTGAACTGCGTGATTAAAAAAAGTGAAAATTGTGACTGTATTTATCAGTATCGAAAGTTTTGAAAAATTCACATTCTCAAACACTACATTTTTCATCATTTAAAAACTTCAGATTTCAACTAACAAGTTTGCATGTGACAAAGTTCTGAGGATTTAAAAATTATGAAAAAACAATGTTTCTTTACAAAATTACCCACTAGAAAATTTGAATTTCAAAAAGTGTAACATTATTTGGAAAATAAAATTCAGTCTCCGATAAAATAAATAATAAAAAATATGAAATATTCCCAATTTTTCCAATTCATATCATCTCTCAAGTCTTTAAAAATATCCAGACCTAAATTTCTTCTCCAATTAATTTTTTAATTAATATGAGTTAATGTTTTTTTGAAAAGTATTAATTTTCATTTTATTGGATTCTTCAAAGACTATTTTCAAATATCTGAATATAAAAATTTGAAAATAATTTTACAAAATAGAATTATGTCAAGTTTACAAAAATTGAGGAAAATTGGAAATATTTATTGAATTTGCTTGATTTCTGAAAAATTTCAAGTAGTGACTAACGTTTTTAATTAGAATATTATATTATAAAATATAAACAAATACGTTTATAAATAAATAAATATAAATATATATAATTTATATTGAAATTATAAAAATATATTTAAATACATAATAACAGGTACCTATATATTTTATTTTATATTTATATAATATTAAAATTGTGTAATTTATCATTTTATTTATTATATATTAATTAATTAATTTATAATATTATATAATTCTTCTTAAATTAATTTTCGAGTATGAGTTTATGTTTTTTTGAAAAGTATTAATTTCAATTTTATTGGATTCTTTGAAGACCATTTTCAAATAGCTGAAAATAAGAATTCGAAAATATTTTTACGAAATAGAATTATGTCAAGTTTACAAAAATTGAAAAAAATTAGAAATATTTATTAAATTTGCTTGATTTGCGAAAAATGTTTTGACTTAAAATATTATATTATAAAATATAAATAAATACGATTAGAAATAAATAAAAATAAATATATATAATTTACATTTAAATTATAAGAATGCATTTCAAAATAAATTAATATATATATTTTATATTGTATGTATATGATATGATATTTTAGATAATATAATAATTATAGAATTTATCATTTTATTTACTATTTATTATTTTACTGCTTTGTTTATTATAATACTATATTTTGTATAATATATACTCACATATATACAAAGATATTTCAATATATTATATATAAATATAATTCTTCTGAAACTTATTTTCGAATATGAGTTGATGTGTTTTGAAAAGTATTAATTTTCATTTTATTGGATTCCTTGAAGACTATTTTCAAGTAGACGAATATGAGAATTCGAAAATATTTTTACGAAATAATATTATGTCAAGTACACAAACATTGAGGAAAATTAGAAACATTTATTGAATTTGCTTAATTTTCGAAAAATGTCAAGTTGCGAGAAATGTTTTGAATTCGAATATTATATTATAAAATATAAATAAATATAATTTATTTTTAAATTATCATAATATACTTAAATATATATTAATATACACTTTATATTATATTCATATAATATTATAATTATACAACTTATTATTTCATTTAATATCGATATTAATTTGTCTCATTTGATATTTATTAGAATATTATAATTTATATAATATATAAATAGATATTATTGTATTTAAATTATAATTAGATTATAGATAAATATGATAATAAATTTAACTACCACAGGAATCGGCCTTTAGATGGTTTTCTACAACTCCATCCGAAGTTTCGCTGCTGGACTGGCTAGCAATGTTAATATCCTTGTTTGGGTTTGTCGAGCTACTTTTTTTGGAGCAACCGCTTGAGTCGTTCAAACTACCATTTGAATGTTTTCCTCCAAAGCCACTAGAATCATCACGATCTGTAGATCTTCGATCATTCGGATTTTTGTGATGACTTGAATGATCGTCTTTTGATTTTTTCTTATCGTCTCTGTGCTTTTTGTCCTTATAGGTATTTTCCTACGAAAACACACAATAAAAAATAGATATTAACATGATCATTCGGAAAAATAAGGACGTAATCTAAAATTGTAAAGGCCTTTATAATAATATAAATATACGGGTAACCAGTTCTCACAGATAATTGCATTTAAGAAAAAGATTCATCCGAAGAGGTAATTCAAAATTCTGTCAAAAAATTGAAAAAAATAAATAAATAAATAAATAAATGAAGTAAAAAAAAAAAAAAATTAAAATAAAGTAAATTTTTATTTTAAAGAAAAATTGTTTGATTGTTTCAATTTCGTGTACGTACTCTATCCTTATCAGACTTCTCATTTTTTCCTCCACTCTTCGACTTTTTGTCATCCTTCCTCGAACTCGAAGACGACGATTTTCTGGAATCGTCTTTTTTGCTTCTGTCTTTCCTATCTCTGTCTCTACCACTCCTCGAATCTTTCGATGATTTGCTACTTCTCTCGTCATGTCGAGAAACACTCGAACTTGCATGAGACGAAGACTTGTGCTCTTTTTTCACATCTCTCTTGTCCGTCGAACTATCTTTTTTTTCCTTTACATCTCTAGAGCTTTTGGAATGCTTGTCTTTTTCCGTCGATTCTTTATTTTCTCGGGATCTTGAGGTTTTTTCTTTGGAACTGTCTCTTGTGTCTTTGCTACTTTTTTTGTCACTTTTTTCCTTCTTGTCGTTTCTATCTTTCTTGTCGTATTTATCTTTTCTTTCATTCTTGTCTTTCTTGTCATTTCTGTCTTTTCTCGAACTTGAATCGTTTCTATCTTTCTTTTCTATCTTCTCTGTCTTGTTTTTAGCATCATTTTCGTCTTTTTTATCTTTCGATTTGTTCGCGTTTTCCGTTTTCTCTTTGCTGCTGCTGCTACTGCGGCTGCTGCTAGAAGAAAGATGTCTTTTTTGGCTATCTTCATATTTTTCTTTGTCTCGGTGACTTTTTGATTCTCGAGAAGTAGGCTTGTCTTTCGAGGATTTGGATTTTGTAGAATCGTCCCTGTAACAATCAAGACATTCGATTTTGTGATGAATATCCAATAAATGAATATCTAGTATGTAAATAAATGAATATATTATGATATATAATAAATCTCATATAATAATATATAATATAGTTATATATTATTATTAGTTAATTATTATAATTATATAATATAATAATAATTATATTCTATGAAATATCATATAATAATGTATAGTATTACAAATTATATAAATTAATTATTATAATTATAATTATTATTACTATCTTATCTTAAATATATATATTTTATATATTACGAATAATAATAAATAATGATCGAATGAATATCCGATAAATGAATTTTATTGAATGTGATAAAATATAAATAGCTTCCAAAGTTTCCAAATTTCAAAAATAAATTTAAACAAATATTTTAAAATCCTGAAGAAAAATAGTGATGAAACAAAAAATTATAAATTTTTTGAAAACATTAATTAAAGATAATTTCTCTTATTTATCAATAAAAAAGTTTTTAATACTATAACGCAGTAAATTTATGAATTACCAATTATGAATTTCGATTATACGAATTTCCAGAATTGTGAGGCCTAAATTTCTTTCCTTGAATTATGAAATAAGACAATACCCATCATTCAAAAATATCGAAAGTTTATCCGGTTTCTAAGATTTTATTTAAAATTTTACACTACATATTCTTCAAATTATTCAGCATTTAGTATAATCATCAAATTTTGAAAACTTTGAAAATTAGTGATTCAGAAAATTTATATTGAAATTACATTTTTTACACATTTTGATTTTTTTCATAATTATTATTTTGATATATTGATATCAATTATATTATGTCTTCGAATTTCACAAAGTCTGGATTAATGATCTTATTTATTTATGTTCTGATACTACGTCAATTCCTATTTTGGATTTTTTCGAAGGTAGGATTCTTTTACTTGATTAACAGGAGACTGGAAGATGAAAACAAATAATAAATATTCAATTCATACAAATTGCGAATTATTAAAAATACCACAATCAACATTAAATAAATTGACTTCATTGTCAGATTTTGAATATCATTGTGCTAAATTATCGTAAGTTTATCAAGTTTTCAAGATTTTTTATTTTATACTCTATATTTTAAGAATTATTTAGCATTTTGTTTAATCCTGAAATTTTGAAAACTTTGAACGTTTCTGAAATACTATCTACAAATAGTAACTTCACTATTACAAATTTAAAAACTCTCAATCTTGTACAATTTTGTAGATTTCAACAATGTTAATAATGAAGAATTTTGAACAACGAACTCACGTATGAATATAAAATATCAATATCGGTAATATTGGCTATAAAAATATCGCAAAATATAGATATTTATCGTTTGATTAATGGAAAATTCAGGAAAATAAAGAAACGTTATTTGAAAATATCGATATTTCATAATTTTTTATCGATATACAATATTTAAAAAAATATCAATATCAATAATATCAGGGATAAAAATAGCATCGCAAAATATCGATATTTAGTATTAAATAAATGAAAAATTCAAATAAAAGAAATTTTGTCATTTAAAAAATATCGATATTTATTGTAAAATAAATGGAAAATTCATAATAATAAAAAAATGCTATTTAAAAAATATCGATTTTGATATTTCACTATCGATATTCGATATTTCAAAAAATATCAATATCTATGTATAATATCAGCGATAAAAATATCACAAAATATCGATAAATATCAATCAACAACCCTAAATTCTACAAGGAAGAATCAATTATCACCTGCTCTTTTCCTTGGACTCTTTCGAACCGCTTTCGCTTTTTTTACTTCTACTCTTGCCACTCTTCGAATCCTGGGAGTATCCTTTTTTTATCATATCGATATCAAAGTTCCTTCCAGAATCTTTCCTCTTCTCCATCGTATCATCCCCTGCCAACCAGGAAGCTTGATTCGATGAACCGATGTCATTCACGATTGAAATCCTCGAATTGGACGAGACTTTGCTCAGCTGGGAATCCTGATTGCTAACCTCAAAATGATCTCGAACGTCTTCGTTATCCATGCTCAACGACTGCTCTCTGTGACTTGTAAGTTCGGAAATTCCTGAGAGATAAGAATCGTCCGAACCATTGGTGTTCATGATATCTATAGGTTCGAAAACAGGACTGTCCTCTTCTTCCTCTTCGGTTTTATCCTCAGACTTGATAGAGTCGTTCAAGTTTTCCTCCACCTTGTTTTCCACCTTAATTTCCACGTTTTCCATTGGTTTTTCCGGGGCTTCTTCAGTTTTAGGAGAAGGTTCCTGTTTTTTGAGTTCATTCTCTTCTTCTTCCTCGAGATCCCAATTCTCTTCCTTGACGCTTTTCATGTCAGACGCCGGAGAAACCGGGTCAAGATCTTTTGGGAGCAAATCCTTCAAGTTGCAGTTCCCGTTCTTTTGAGAACGCTTCGGTGGTTCCATGCCAAGGTGTATGTACGTTATGTCCTCGATTTGGGGCATGAAAGAGGAATAAATTTTTGGGTTGACGACTTGGTCGACGATGCATTGCACGCCTGCGTCGAGGTAAGGTGCCGTTTGGATGTAGTTGCGTACAGTCTCGCGGAACTGATTTTTGTTCATTCCAGGACGCCATGGTTGCTTGTTCAGAAAGTTGTTTACAGAGTATTCAACCTTCGATCGGAGGTTTTGGTAAGCTGGCTGAAATCAGTATGTATTTATTATTATTTACTGTTGTTTATTGTCATTAATAAATCAATTAATATCAAGTAAAGCGTTTTTTAACGTTTATTTCAATGAAAAACAAAGTAATTGGCCATTGTTAGAAATGACTTGTTCAATTATTTGTAAGAATGCAAGCTCTGCTCAGTTATTCATCCTTAATATTTTTTTAATGGTATCACCAAACCCAAAACGCAAAAATATGATTTGAAACAGAAAAAAATTGAAATTTCACAGAAAATCAAATTTTCTGATCTAGCAATTCAAAATTTGAAATTTACTCAAACTGCAAAAGTTGTTATAATACAATGAAAATTGCTTTATTCCAAAATTTCAAAGTTGTAATAGTCATTTACTTATAAATTGTTTTGCATAAGGATATTTTTAAAATTACATTAATTCAGAGCATTAATTCTAAAAATGCTCATTTTCCACACGTTTTGAAAATTTTATCTTTGGAAATTTATGAATGAAAAATTTAATCAGTATTTTATTTTATGATTTAAGAATTTAAAATTACTATTCTTGAAAACTAATACTTAAAATTTAGAATACTTTACACTATGCCAATTCATGTTTAAATTCAGTGAAAATTTTTAAAGTGGCAACATTAGAAAGTTTGTGAAATTACTAATTTTACATGGAAAAACTACGTTTTCAAAATTAAGTTTTAACATCTTTTTTGAAAATTCTTATGTAGAAAATATGGATACAACATTTCAGAATATTTCTTCAACTGTAAAAAATGTTTTTTATGAGCAAATTTTTCAAACAAAAAATAATATAGGTTTTAAATCTTTGTATGCTTTCAAAAAGTTTTTCCGTAATATCTAGAAAATTATAATTATATTATATATAATTAAATATGACATGTTCAAATTTTATAATATTTTTATAATTTTATAATATATTATTTATTTAAATTTAAATTTTATATAATAAAAGTGTTAGAATCAGCTGGTCAAAATTCTAAAAATATACTTAGTTTTTTGTTGAAAAAAAAAGTTTTTTTTCGTATACTAGTTTTACAATTTATGAATAAGAAATTATCAAAAATTATTAAGTTATTTAATTGTCAAGTACAAAAAATTCACAATTTTGGCAAATGATTATTTAATAGCACCTCAAAAAATTCGATTTCATATTGTAATTATGGATAAAATATTTCACTAATTTTGATATTCTAATTAACATCAATATAGGAATCTACCTTGAGAAAAACTGTTAATTTACAATTTTTGAATGAAGATAGTTTAAGTAAAAAAAAGAAATTTTTTTTGCCAGCAAGTAGCGATGTTGAAAAAAAAAACATTTGAATCTATAAATGATATTTAAAGATTGAAAATTGTTACAGAAATTTTGAATCTAACCAAATAAATTTCAAGTCAAGTAGAATTTTGAAAATTAGATGTAAACAAATAATTTTGTTTTTAAATTAACATACTTATATTTGGAAAGTGAAAAAAATTCTCTGATGTTTGTGTAGTGAACGTAATGAATGACTATTTGTAAATTGTAAGATTTACAAATTTGAATGAATTGTTATTTATATTGATTTTTTAATTTTTTATATTATAAAATATTTTACTATTTATTATTATTCATATTTGTATTTATTTGAATAGTAAGTATAAGTAATTAAATTTACAAACAAAATATCATGGAAAAATATCATCAAAATAAAAAATGTCAACAATCGAAAAAATTTTATATTATTATAATATAAAATAATTAAATGTTACGAATGAAATTATATAAAAAATATGAATTTTTACATTTGTGTGGTGAACGTAACGAATGACTATTTGTAAATTGTAAGATTTACAAATTTGAATGAATTGTTATTTATATTGAATTTTTCATTTTTTATATTATAAAATAGTTTACTATTTATTATTATTCATATTTGTATTTATTTAAATATTAGGTATAAGAAATTAAACTTACAAACAAAATATCATAGAAAAATATCGTCAAATTGAAAAATGTCAACAATCGAAAAA
The DNA here is from genome assembly GCA_030522825.1 of Platygaster orseoliae. Lineage (NCBI taxonomy): Eukaryota > Metazoa > Arthropoda > Insecta > Hymenoptera > Platygastridae > Platygaster > Platygaster orseoliae. Next base: position 11,299 of record JAPYZL010140403.1, read on the forward strand.
ATTTTATATTATTATAATATAAAATAATTAAATATTACAAATAAAATTATATACAAAATATGAATTTTTACATTTGTGTAGTGAACGTAACGAATTACAATTTGTAATTGTAAGATTTACAAATTTTAATTAACTTTTATTTATATTGAATTTTTGAATTTCTTATACAATATAATATTTTATTAATTATTCATATACATATTTGTATTTATTCAAATGTTAAAAAAAGTTAAATTTACAAACAAAAACTTCAAACAAAAAATTATGGAAAAAAATCATCAAAATAGAAATTGTCAACAATCAAACAAGTTTTATGTTATTATAATGTAAAAAACAAAAAATTAATTACATTATTCACAAATTAAATTAAATACATAATATACATTTTCACACTTGTGTAGTGAAGGTATCGAATTACGATTTGTAAATAGTAAGATTAACAAATTTTAATCATATTATTTATATTGAATTTTTCATTTTTAATATTTTATATTATACATATAATATTCTATGAATTATTATTAAGTATATTTGTATGCATTGAATTATTAAAAATAATTAAATTTTCAAACAAACAAAAAATAATGGAAAAAAACCATCAAAATAAAAATTGTCAACAATCGAAATAATTTTCAGTCATGGAAAATACTAAAATAACGCTACTAACAATACAGAAACTGACTTTGTGTAATAAACGATTTCTATCACCATAAATTGTTTCCAAAATGTTTCAAAATGAGAAAAAATACCTTTGTATCAACGTCAGCGAGACATTCTCTGCGAAATGAGTCGAAAATACCCTGGGATTTCACTTCGTCGACGGTCTGCTGAATCACCTGAGGATCTCTTGTCAAAAAAGGATTTCCAAGGCCCGGATTCATTTTTTATGGGAAATAGCGAATTGCAAGGCTTCAAGTTTCGTACTCGAATTACAAGAACTCAATTAAATTTGCCGTTTGTAAAAATATTAAGGCTGACGTTGAAATACACATCAAGTATACATTGCCCACTGACATTGACAATTTGGCATGTTGTCAAAGTCAATATTGTGTTACGTGTATTTTACTATGTACAGTATTTTACTACATTACCGATTTGTGAATCACATGTATTGTGAATATTGTGAACCATGTTTTATGGTACGACTGCGGATTCAGTGCTGCCAAATCAGATAGAGCGAATTTGGCATCTCACTGAGTTCGATTAATTACTTGAGAATAATTCATTATTACTCAATTAATTATCTGGAATCAGTGGTGTAGCTCAATTTTTTCCTCCGTCGCAATAAAAAAATCCAATACGGCCGCCGCGGGAAATTTGAAACTAATATACGTAACGTGAATTTTATATTTTATATTTCCCGCAGCGGCCATAATGGATTTTTTGTGATTTTTAAGAACACCGATATTGATATTTGCGTTGAAAAAATATCGATTAACCGATAGTCGCTATAAAATATGAATGTACGATATTTTTCGTTGAATTGATGATAAATTCAGAAAAAAATGAAAAATGCTATTTCTAAATATATCGACATTTCATATTTTGTATCGACATTCAATATTTTTGAAAACATTGATATCGATAATATCTGCGAAAGAAAACACACCATCACAAAATATCGATCGTATCGATATTTGAAAATATCGATGGAATATCACGTTTTCAAATCAGCTGTTTCAATCAGCTGATCAGTTTGACAAATGGCGAAGACATATTGCAAAAATTCGTGTGTATAGAAACCTGTTTATTTTGTTTTTCATTACCGAAAATCAAAATAGTGGAACGCGAGAAATGACTCGACACGCGAGAAATTGCACCGCAGGAGCGGTTTATACCTACCACGAAAAGCAAAAAGATGCTGCTGCGTCAGGATACGGAACAAACAGTCAAAGGATCGGCAAGGATTCCGTCAAAGATTTCGACGCTTGTTGCTTAACTTTACAGCCTTGCAGAAATCCCGTTATTACGTGAGTTTTCGGGAATCATTGAAATCTTGTTTTGTTGTAATTATTGCGATTTTCCATAAATGTTTTTGACATATTTTACTTTTGTGCATATAATAATTGCATGTTGGCAATTACGCATTTTAGGGAATTCTTCTAAAAATGGTCTAAAAAAAATTGTTGCCGCGAAATATTGCCTTTTTTTTAGAAAACATGATTTTGTTGGATATTATTTATTATTTTGTATTATTTGGATTATATTTATTATTTTAGACTTAATTTTCATTATTTAATTTTTTTATTACATAATTTTTGTATCATTATATTTTTATTATTCAGAATTATTAATTTTTCAAGTTATTTTATTAAAACTATTAACACATTTTTCAATTATTATTATTATTATTAATAATAAATTAATAATTATTTAAATTATTATCACATTTTTTAATGGTTATTATTATGAATAAATTAATATTAATTAAAATTATTATTACCAAATGAAATTGTAAAAATTAATTCCATAATAAATTTTTACACTTTTTCCTTAAAAAAAGCAATATTTTGCCAGAAACAATGTTTTTTCAGGCCATTTTTGGAAAAATTTCCTAACAACATTAACAATCATTAAATTACAAATTGTTCTGAATTTTTCGTTTGTTTAGGAAAGATGGTTACTTGTTCGACAAAGAAGCCATTCTGGAATACATGTTAACCAAAAAAAGGGAGTACGCCAGAAAATTGAAGGAGTACGATAAACAAAAACAGAAAAAAACAGTAAAGTTCATTACATTCTTAAGTTTTCAAAGTTATTTAATGTTAAAGTGTAAATAACATATTTAGAATTCAATATTGTTTGAAAAATCATAAAATTATTAATTTTCGGACAATTTCAAAAACTTATCAAACAAAATTTGTCGATTCTTTGAATTAATCTGAAATCCTAACAACAAAAATTACCTGTATGTTTTATTCTGAAATTTAATTTATTTAAAAATAAATGTTATTCTAAAATAAATTATTGTATAATAATTTTATTTAAATATTCATTTAAAATTTATTTTGTATGAAATTTTACGAATTCAGGAACAATCTCAAGAACAATCCGTAAACAAAGAATACGAGAAAATCCAGAAATTCCTGAAAGGCCAAAAAAACATGGTCAACGATGGAAAAAACGTCCAAAGTGATTGTGGATCAATTTCTAATATGGATGCTGGAAGAGACAAATCTCTTCCGAGTTTTTGGATTCCCTCTAAAACCCCTCAAGCTGGAGAAGCTCCACTGCAAAAACCAGACAAAAAAATATACAATCCCATGAGCGGAAATGTTTTGAAAATGTCAGACTTGATCCCTGTAAAATTCACACAAGTCAAAGATCCAGACGATAAAAAATCTTTGATCGTGAAACAGGCCAGATTTATGTGCCCGATAACGCATGATATTTTGGGCAATAGCGTACCATGCGCCGTTTTGAAAACGACGTAAGAAAATTTTGGAAGAATAATTATACAGAAATCTGAACAAGTTGAATGATTATAGAATATGGAGGTGTAAAAACTAATTTTTTTTGTTGAATTCAAATATTTTTAAGTCAAAGAATTAAATATTTGTCAATTAAATAATATAATATAATATTATTTATATGTTTATTTATTTATTATATATTATTATATTAATTTATAATAGTATATTATATAAAAATATGATGCATTAATGTTAATTTATTATTAATTCATAAAATGTGGCGTGGATCGTGAAAAGGGACCTAAGGACCAAACTTGTTAGGACCTACTTTCTAATGCTCTTGGTCAGATAATGTGCCGAAATGAGTTTGGTCCTTAGGTCCCTTTTCACGGTCCATGCCACAAATAATGTCATTAGAATTATAATATAAAAATATATTATATTTATATAATATTATATATATATAATATTATGATAAAAGAAAGGTATTGATCACTCAGAGCCAAGTATTTTCAAATATATTTTATTAATTTCTTGATCAATATTTCGACCTCATATCGGGTCCTCATCAGGATCCTTAAACAAGTTTTTTCATCTATATAACAATTTTACAATCAATTATAAAAACACATCATTAAAAAAATCTCTTTCTCAAATCGTAACTCACAATTGCATTGAATCCCTTTAGCCCGAAAATTTGCGATATGTCAATATAATATCAGGTGTAAACAACCATTGTCAGTACGTAAAAGAAACAATCGCAAATAATTAAGT
>JAPYZL010140415.1:0-11441 GCA_030522825.1 Platygaster orseoliae
AGATTGAAAGTTACGAACACTGGTCGTGTGAAGTTGGCTGCGCACATGTTTTTAAGAACACATTAAGTTTGCGGTGGGAAATACGTCAAAATCCTCCGTAACAATTATTCTTTCTTCATATCTGTGTTTTTTTTCTTTTCTTACCTCGTATCAGTGATTTATTAATATTTCCCTAGGGAAGAATGATTTCTCCCGCTTATTCGTGAGTACCACAAAAAGTAGATTTTGTTCCCGCATTCCATACAAAAAAGTGGCCTTTTTTGTGGATGCATGGAAAAAAAGAATTTTTAGAAAATGGTTTGAAGTAGAAAAAATTATTTCAGAAAAAGTAAGATATTAGAAACAAAAAGGTTTGTTTCTTATTTTGCCAGTAGAAAACATATTTTAGAAAAAGTGATCCCCACTGCCGTGAAATATATGTAAGAAAATGAGAATTTGGAATTAAATTACACTGTGCAAAAAAATTTAAGTTTAAAAAAGTTAATTAGTTCTCATTAGCAAAAATCGATAGCACATGGCCCCAAACGCATATATGTCGGAAAATTTTCAAAAGTTAGCTCTTGTTTACAAGTAATTAGTTATTAAGGATTCTTAATTAAAAATCGTACCACTCTCTCAATTTTCATCCGATTTTAAAAACGAAAAAAGGAAAATCGCTCTTTTAAATTGGGGAACCTGCTGAAAAATTTACGGAAAGTTGCATTTTTTTGCAATTTTTTGCAAAAACTTTAGCATTTTATTGAAAGTTCGCAAAAGTTTTCACAAACTTGCATTTTCGGGAAAAGGAATTAATTATTGATTTTTATGAAAATTTTTAATGCAGTTTATTTAAGATCATAAAGTTTATGAAATATTAAGGTTTATAAAATTTTTATTGAAGTCATTAATTGTTATTATTCCCAAAAATGCAACTTTGCAAAAGTTTTTGCGAGCTGTAAAAAAAGTGCAAAAATTTGTACGAAAAATGCAAGTTTTCGCAAATTTTTCAGTAGAAAAGGGTTCCCCAATTTAAAAAAGTGATTTTCCTTTTTTCGTTTTCAAAATCGAATGAAAATTGAGGAAGTTGTACAATTTTTAATTAAGAATTTTTAATAATTAATTACTCGTAAACAAGAGCTAATTTTTGAAAATACTCCGACATATTTACGTTTGGGGCCATGTACTATCGATTTTTGCTAATGAGAGCTCATCAACTATTTCAAACTTAAATTTTGTTGCATAGTGTTAGTAATTGAATTAAAAAGAATTTAGTTAGAATATGGCAATTTATATTCAATTTTTATACTAAAACTAACAATAAAATTTTCATATTTAAATTATATATTAGAAAAAGTAAAATACTACCAGCAATAAAATAAATTTTGGAAAATGGTTTAAATTAGTAAAAATCATTTCAGAAACAGTGAGATAGTACAAAAAAGAATTTTTTGAAAATGGTTTGAATAAAAAAAGCTATTTTAGAAAAAGTAAAACATTGGAAATAACAATTTTTTTTTTTTTAATTTCGACAGTAGAGAACATATTATAGAGAAAGTGACCCAAAACTGTGAAATACATGTAAAAAAGTGAGAATTTGGAATTGAATTAGTAATTTAATTAAAAAGAATTTCTTCAGAATATTTAAATTTAGGTATTTTTTTTATATAACCAACAGTTATTGTTTGATAATTTTTATATGACATATCACAAGAAATCAGACTCGAAAAACAACAATCGAAGATCAGCATATTTTAAAGTTTAGCCAAACAACCAACACCCGGATAAACTGAATTCAATTTGTTTGGAAGAATGTTTGTAACACGAAGAATATTTTTAACTCAAAATTTATATAAGAAAAATATAATAAAGAAAATTCGATTAGAAAAAAAAGTCAGAATAATTAAAAAAAAACAACAAAATATCAATATCGAAATGTAAAGAAGAAATAAACTTGAAAAAATATTGGGAAACAAGTTCGTTGTCAGTGTTTCTCATCACAACAGATTACGATTCTGATCATCTCCGTCTTGAAATACTCGATCATAAAACATTGCTCCATCATTAAGCAACAGCTTAATGTGGACACAAACAAAGCCCAATGAAAGAGTATGTAAATTAGCAATAATTAGACTCGGTGCGTGAAAGATTACGTGCACGGTGTTATGAACTTCAAGGGACGCTCACGGACCTTTGTTTGAGCCAACGTCGGCGTTCTTCCGTTATGTAATTAATGGGCTGCTTCGGCTCCCCTTACGTATCCTACGACTATTTTACTGGCTCTTCCACAAATCCACTTGTTCGAGTCCTGAATCCTAAATATCAACCCCAGCAATCCAGTTCTGCCAAGTAAAACGTGCGTTTAATACTTTTTTTATTAAAAAAGGGTTAGAATCCAATTTACTGTTGTCCATTTGCACAAATTTCTTTGCCAGAAAATTTTTTTTCTAATAACCTTGATATTTTTCAATATTTCATGTATTTTTTAATTTTTTTGAATCTCTACAGCGTTTTCCTTTGAATAATTCATTGTTGACAGAACATTGATGTGCTAAAATTTTTTTTTTTAGAAATGTTCTGTCAATTCTGTTCTAGAAATGTTCAAATGTTCTGTCAATTCACATTGACAGAACATTTGATGTGCTAAAATTTTTTTTTTATATACAATTAAGTGTTTTTATCAATTCGACACAAATTTCATGAAACCAATACTCTCATTTTCCTGTCACTGACAATTTTTAAATTTATTGAATAAGAATTCTTGATACAGGAAAATCAGAAAAGAAAAGAAAAATTATTTTGGCCAAGACTACTTAAGGATTCAGCTAATACTACAATGTGAATTCGTGATCGCTTTTATGCAGCTGCCTAGAGCAGGGCACAAACATGTCAATTTAAAATGTCGACTAAAGAGTTTGCTCTGGAGCGTCCTTCGACAAATATGTAGCTCGCTTGAGTAAACTGTCTCCTTAGAATTCCGAACCTGTAGCTGCATTTTGCACCACGAGATTTAAATGAAATTTGTAGGACACGATGAGGATCCGTTTTAAAGTATCGATCCAGTGGTTTGGAGAGTTACCGGTTAGAGAAATCTGGGTTTGTCAGTGACAGAGGGATAGTGTTTATTCGGCGATTGTTCTGGATAACTGTGAGGTGTATTCAATTAATTTGATAATAACTTTTTCACTTTATGTAACATAGAGGATTATAATTTTTTTTTAACATTCAATGTAAATATTTTGGTCTGTGTTAGGATAATCATGTACGCGATTTTCCAAATAATACAAGTTATTAAAATTGTATTAACCGAAATCCAAAAGTTCATAGAGTTATAAACATAATTAAGAATTTTTGACTGTACCTATACTCAAAACAAACTATTATTTTAACTGTTTATATAATTTTTTCAATTATAAATAGTTGACTAGAAAAATGTAGAAAACTGAAATTCGTAAAATTATTTCAACCAAGTAAATTATAAAGGAAGAATTGGACTGAACGAAAATTTTAGAAATTTTCAACCGCAGAGCATTTAGTTCTATAAACCTACAAAGATATCCGTGAAAATACCAGAAAATTGTTGGGATTATACGACGATTAAAAAAAACCAAAAGTGTTAGAAATCTATGAAACTTCTGTTTTCTAAAAAATAGAAACAGTTCCTGAAGATCTATTAAACCTCGAACTTCAGAGAATTATATTCTAAAAACGTCACTATAAATCTATAGAAATAATAAAAATCTATAAAAAAACTGAAAATGCTATGAAGTTTTACGAATCTTAAGATAATATAAGTATACAAGAAATCTATACAAAACACTCAAAAACCGAGTAGATTTAATTTACCCAGGAATCTATATAATCATTCAAAATCTTTAGAGCCGTAAATTCGATAGAAATCTTTAAAACAATCTACATAATAATACGAGAAATCTTTTAAAAATACTAAAAAAAAACCATCAGTTTCATAAGTAAAAAAAAATACGAGAAATACTATAAATAGGGTAAAGTGGGGAATTGTGGGCCACGTTTTTATTTTTCCAGATAACTTGAACAAAAATAAAATTTTTTTCAAATATTAAAAAGGTATTCTATTCTGCATATGAAAAGGTTACTGTAGTTTTTTGTTTTTTTTTTTAATTTTTTTTTCACAAAATTTTGGTGGATAATAAAAAGTTAATGTTTTTGAGATTGTAAAAATTGTCGGGGAATTGTGGGCCAAAACCTAAATTAAGTCAATACTCAAAAATTTCTTTGTAAAAACTTTATTAAAAGATTCAAAATGACAAATGAATTGTTAATCATTAAAAACAGAAAAAAAATTCCTGCCACTGTCACTCACATATACAATTTGGGCACGTTAACGTATTGGCAGAGATAAGGACACATTTTGTATGGACACAATAGTAAATTATAAAATATGGACATATAAAATATACACAATAAAATATGGACACAATTTGGACACATAATAAATACACAGTAAAAAAATTGGTATGTATGTCAAAAATGTTGAAACACCGGTGGCCCACAAAAAGTGGCCCATGATTCCCCACAAGCTATGTTTTGAAATATGGTGGCTTAATTATAACTCGACAAAATTTTATGCGAAATTCTTTTTGTATATTGAAATGCCAAGGTACAACAATAATTGTCAGCCCATTTACCTGAGTTGATTCGTAACGATGTGTTAGAAATTGATGCACGAGAACAATACAAATAAATTCTTAAAGAAATTTTTTTTGAGGTTAGTATTGCACAGCACGTTAGGGATGTATACATGGGTTAACTACTAACGTAAAAATATGCTTGTAATAAAAAAAGACTTTGATATTTGTTTCGCACCATACAACTTGAGATACGAACGATACATAGCAGTGGCCCACGATTTCCCATGGCACACAATTCCCTACTTTCCCCTATCTAAAAGCTTAAATACTATGTAGATATTACCTTCTCAATAATTTAAAAAACATAAAATCTTAAATCATACAATTTTATAAATACTAAGAATTTATAAAAATACTAGAAAACACTGAAAATTTAATAAATAATATAAGGTATGAACATTCTAAGAATCCATGGAATACCTAATATCTGGGTAGTTATATCATTTTCTTCGAAAACTATGAAAATATCTCAATTTTTAAGAATCTTAACATCTAGAAAGCTTAATAATCATGCATCGTAATATAGGGAACTTTTCCAAGCCATAGAACTACTAAACAATTATAAAAAATATTGAAAGTTTTAGAAAAAAAAAAAAAAATTCAATGATTTGGGAATCGAAAAAATTTAATTTTATTACATTTCACACAAACATGAAAAATTCACGACTTCACTCAAAAAACTACACAGCTTTAAAACCTGAGAATAAAAAAATTGAATACTTGTACTTTTGTCACCAAATTCTCCAAGATGAAAAATTATTAATCCAGAAGGGAAAATATATTTGTTTCACAAAACCCTTTCCAAAAATTTGAAAAAAAAAAATTCTTAAAAAGTACTGAAATTTTGTCGAACATAATTATTTAATTTAATTTTCGTACAGTGCTCAACCCTTTGCACGATTCATTCTGAAGCGAGATCAACAAAAAATCTGCTACTGCACAGAAAAAAAAAGAATTTGCTGTATCAGCAAAAAACTGTACTGTTTCAAAACAACTTGACAAAACAAATTTCTTTGCAACAGTAGCTTTTTTTTTTGCTCCAATAAATCTTTTTTGTTGCTAGAACACAATAATTATGCATGAAATTCCATTGCATAGTAATTGTGCTCAAGTAGCCAAAAAAATTAGTTGAAGCAACAAAAAAATAAGCTACTACTGCGAAAAAAATTCGTTCTGTCAGGTTGTGTTGAAACAGCACATTTTTTGCTTGTTGCCGATAATTTTTCCGAATACCATTTTCCGAAACCCATTTTTTCACACACCGATTTTCCTACGAGCCGTTTTTCCGAGTCCAATTTTCCGAAAATAAATTTCCGTGCGACCATTTTCCAAACAACAACTTACAAATAAAATAAATTAGAAAATCACAAATCAAAAAGAATGTATAAATTAGAAATAACTTTAAACATTTGCTGACAAAAATATGACGTTTAATGTATGTATTCGTGGTCAGACAATGCGCAATAAAAATCATACTTAAATGTGATATTTGAATTTCTTTTTAAAAATACAATTTGTCAAAAACACGTCAAATAACTACTTTCATTTAAGTTGTATTCGGAAAACTGACCAACAATACTTTTTGCTGATACAGCAAAACTTTTTTTTTACGCACCCCTTTCAAAAAGATTCATTTCCAATCCAAATGAAGTACCTAATTGCTCGTCCCTCGTGTATCAAATACCGAATACAGATATCAACTCTCCACCGACAGGTCTCGAAAAACCTTTCGACTGGAGTACCAGAAGCGGGAGATTAGATCAATTAGAGCGCACGTCTAGAGATTTCGAGGCCGCACGATGTACCCTACGTCAGACCGCGATTCGCGCGCATTATCTTGAAATACGACGAACTACTCAAGCTCGTAGTGGCTTAGGGGTGGTTATCATTGTTGCAGTACGAGGCACGATGGAAAAGCGGCTATTGTACGCGAAACGCATAGCTCGCATAGGGAGTGCCAGCCAGTCGTCTAGTCCCAGCCTTCCGTAACCCATAACACGATAAGAAGCGTGCCACTTTGTTACGCTTTGGGGCTAGCTTAAATGCGCGATGATACGTATCTTCCCTCTCGAGATAATTCTTCATATTCAATTTGCACAATATGCTTGATTCGCTCGCGTGCTGATACACTGGTTTGTTTGATGCTCGCGATAAGGAGCAAGGAATCATTGACAATCGTGTGATTCGAAGCAGCAGTGAAATTTCACTTTTGGGAAAATTTCACCGGTGAAACAGTGAAATTTTACACATTACAAGGAGCATACCTAAATTCCACTAATTCAAACTGAGAGAGTGCAGCGTAGGAATCGTTTCTATCTGTGAAAAAACAAAAGCAAACTTATTTCGCAAAGGGATAATCAATCAGAGTGCAATGATGTTTACGATTTTGGAATCTTCGGGGTTGTTGAGAAAAGAGCAACTTTCACAGAGATTTGTGACACGAGAAATATCATTCGTCTCTTTTAACGATAGCGGGGTCCTTCCCCAAAGCACAATATATACTCCAGTGCCGAGCACTCGAGAGCGATCGCGCGTTAAATGCGCCGCCAGGCGTATGCGGTCGCGTGTCGTGCGCGTGCCTTCCTATCGCAGTTCCTATTCGAAATGTGCTACATGATCGACGCACAACCTATGAAATGCATATGTTTGAGTGCGTACGATGAGTTCCTTTAACGCGACGCAAAGCGTGTAACCGTATCCTGATGTGCAATTTTATCAATTCTTTCATGGCGATTTTGTCCATTCATCAAAGTTGCAGTGTTGTCTACAATCAATTACAATTTTTTTAGAAGTTATTCTGATGTGATGGAGGTTGTTGTAGATGATTTCGACTATTTTAGAAATTTCGGGGGGAACTTGGGTTATGATTGAAGTGTGAAAATATGTGATTTTTAGGGTAAAAAAAACTGTTCGGATTTCAGCTAGGTATTATTTATGAAAGTGTGAGAATCATAAGTGGTTTAATTTGAAACTTATGAAGGTTAGGTGCAAAACCTGCGCTGAAAACAGTTACAAGTATTTTAAACGTTGTTTTTCTATCCTATTCCATATTCTTCTTCTTCGATACAAGAGACCAACAGAATCTGACACAAGCAAACCTAACCTAAAAACTCATCAACATGATTTCCTACTAAAACATCACTACTTCCACTTTACTTATGCAACTTTTCCGTAAAAAAATACAAAACAATCTATCAGTCATTATAGTAAACAAATACAAATAAAAGTCAAAATTTCTTTTCTTCCGATTTCACCTCAAAACTGCCAAAAGAAAGCATTCTCCTGAAAGTGCAAAAAACCATACGTTTTATACAACTGCCTAAGTGAGACTAATAAACCTGCACCTAAATCAGTTACAAGTATTGTAAACGTTGTTACACTATCCTATTCCACATTCTTCTTCAATACAAGAGACCAGCAGAATTTGACACAAGCAGGCGCAACCAGAAAACAACAAGAAAGTCAAAAAGAACAACACCTGTCCTAAAAGCTCTAACAGGGTCGCGATATACATATATTTTACAGGGCACAACCAAGGCCTTGCAAGTTCCTCGGGTCGTGGGTGGGCTCGGAGTCCGTCCTCTCATTAATACTCAGGGGTTGCGGTTCACACGCAAGCGCCCTGGCGCCAGAAACTGGGGTGCTCGCTGGTCCCGCCTTCAACCCTCGAAAGGGTCGAACTCGAACGGAATATTCTCGTCTCCATGGGCGTGTACGAAAACGCTCTCGCCACTTTTTCGAATGCCGGCTCTTCCAGTATCATTCAGATCGGCATGTAAAGACCATCGGGGATTATGAGTCTCGATAACGTACTTACCAAATGCAATAACTCACAGACCCATGTTGGTATCGTGGTAGAGCACAGTGATATTAATTAGGGCGCGCATCGAAAATCAAGATCGTCATTGTTTTTTCCGTTCAGCGAATGGGGTGCAGGTGATGAATCGTGTTTGTAAATTCGGACATAAAGTGGGTTTATAGTGGAACCATCCTTGCGATGTTGGACCTCAAAGGCAGCGGAACCACCGCCGCCGAATTGCCCCGTACCACGCCGTTCACCAATCTTTCTATGTTGTTTGCCGGTATGTTTTTGAGGATTTAAGGGCAGGGATTTAGCTTTGGATCGGAATTATGCTACGTAACATTTATTCTAAAACAACTAAGATAAGAAATTAGAACCTTAAAAGTTTCAAATTACTTTTTATTCTAAAGTACAAAATATCCAAACTGAATGAATCCCAAATAGAAGATTTATAATAAAATAATCTCGCCTGACGACAACTTATCTAAGTATATATATCTATATGGAAATCAACGTTTTTATTACTCATAATATTTGAAAAACAATGAAGATGATAAGAAAAGAGATTTCAATATTTCAAAAGCAAGAAAGTTTTCAAAAACAGAAAAACGTTTCTTGGATTTTATTAGTTTTTGATGTTAATCAATGTAGATGTTTTGGTTTGGAAGTTTTCTCTCCCAACGCTGGATCAGTGAAAAAGTGTTGATCGGCGAATGAGTAGTTTTTCTGATGTCATTCAGGGTGAAAGTTAGTGGTTTTTACCTGTGAATGACTTCACACTATTTCAGATTTACCTAGTGAATTATGTTGATTGATAATCACAACTGATTCAGTTGTATATAAACTAAGATGAAATCATTTACTTTTATAATTGAATACTGAAAAACACAGTGTTTTAGTTGACGTGCACTTTTATGTAAACCGAATAATCCGTCATAAACTGAAAAAAAATGTTATTCGCAACTTTACGATATGATAGAATGTTGTTAATATCTAGTTCACTGTTATATTGTGCAATTGTAAATAATTCATGATTTACACTATCTTTTTTTTTCTTTAAAGTAATAGTTAAATACAATTTTTACCGTTAGTAATCGCTGGCTGCTTAATATTCTTTATTTTTACATTTGGTACCCAAATTTAAGCCGCAGCCTAAGTTTTACACTGAAAAACCAATTTGGTTAGCTCAAACAAATGTTTGGTCGTTGTTGATTTCACCAACCAAATTTTTGGTTCAGACAAACAAAGTGTTTTTGAGTGTTTAATATTGCTAGTTCGGCAAAACAAATTCAAGTTAGAAACGTAAATTTTTTAGGCTGGAACAAAATTTGTGAGTCAAATAAAATTTGTTTCTCTGAACTAAAAATCTATTCAAGTCAACCAAAGATTTTGTTGGCTAAATAACAACCAAACGTTTCATTATTTTTCAAATTCCTACCTTCATTTCTCAAAATAATTACGGGTAGTTTTTTTTAAAACAGAATTTCAGATTTTTTTTGTTTCCAAAATGATGCTTCAGAAGAAAACTCAAAAATTTTTATCCTTTTTTAAAAATGTACAAAATTATGAATTTTTGTGTGAGATCATTGATTTTTTGATTTTCCTTTAGAAGAACAACTTTCCCTATACTAAAAACATATTTTTTAACCTTCAACTTTGGTATCTTGGAAAAGTAAACTGTGAAGAAATATTCTAAAAAAGACCACTCAAAATATTGTTTTAAACAGTTCATTTAAAATTTTGTAAACATTTCTTTCGTTTAGGTGCATGTGTCCCAGAGTTTTTTTGCCACAAAAGTGTACCAAGCGAAATTTTCAAAGTATTTTGAAGCAAGTATTTCCAAGCAAAGTTGCTTGGGAGTCCAGAGATTTTCGGGAGTTTTAAGGAGTTAATCTACCATCTTTTCAAGTTTAAAAAACATCAAGTTGTCATCAAAGACTGAACATCAAAATGTTCAATCTTTTTATACATTAAAGAAGAGGTTTAACACTTTCAAAAAATGTTTTTCATTTTTATTTTGTGTGGAAAATTTTGCCAATTTAGCTGTCTAAAGTTGATCCTGCTGAAAACTGGTTGACACGATATCTTCACTTTCAAGAGCCTGAAAGCAAAAAGTTTATAATATTCTTAAAGAGAAACCTTGCCGCTATAGCTGAAACCTAAAAAAAAAATATATAAAAATAACAAAATGGCTGACATTTGAATGTTTCTAACGCTTTTTTCCAACCTATGTTGTTTAAAAAAACATAGTAAATAATTATTTATATTTATAATTCTGCTTCCGGCTATAGCTGTACATGTCTAAAATATTACCTGAAAATTTGAGCTCGATCGTGCGAATAATTTTTTTTTTATCATGTCAACCAGTTTTCAGCAGGGTCAACTTTGGGCGGCTAGATCAGCAAGATTTTCCACACAAATTAAAAATGAAAAACATTTTTTAAAAGTGTTAAACCTCTTCTTTAATGTATAAAAAGACTGAACATTTTCAATAAATTTTTCTATGAAAAAATTGATGTTTTTCAAACTTTAAAAGATGGTAGAGTAACCCCTTAAGTAACTATGGAATGGTTAAAAAACTAAAATTGGTTTTGCAATTCAACTTCATGATTTTTCATTGTGCAAATCAACATTGAATATTTTACAGCAAATGTGTTAACAAATCCAAATTTTGAACTGAAATTTTATATTTACTAAAGACAAAGTCATACGAGGATTTTGAGATAAAATCATTTGAATTTTGGTGAATGTACTTTGCTTACAAGTTTCGACAGTAAAATGAGGTTAGTGAAAATGAAAAGTTTCTAATCTTCGAAATTTGCATTTCCGGATCATCGAACTTTTTGCTGTTTACGGACAGTTTAAAATTAAAAATTTTTCCGATTTTCTGTCTAGATACCAGGTATATAAGCTTAAATCCGCTGTTTTTTAATAATAAAAACACATTTGTTTCATGTAGAAAGCAAAAAAGAATTTTATTCAAAGTACTTGCC
>JAPYZL010140419.1:0-15231 GCA_030522825.1 Platygaster orseoliae
TGAATTATTTATTGACATAAAAAGGGTGTATCTACTGATTTCATTTTTATAAAAACCGTATACAAATAATAAGAAATATTGTGCCGAAAAAATCATGTATAAAAAAGCTCCATAAATTACAACAAACAGAAAAATTTCAAAAATTATTTCAAAAAAGTGTTTTTCAAATGGAAAATAATTCATTCATAATAATAAAGACTTGTCTTTATTATTATGTACAACAACGATATATTACAACGTGAAAAAAATGTATGCCTCTTCGAAAGCATCTATGATAGCATATTATTGATCTTAATGCGATTGATGAATCACACTAATGCTGCATAAATTAGTATCTTTACGATTTCTAGCAATTTATTTGAATATTTCTTCTGGACGTTTCGGAATCAGAAATATTTTCTCATAGTGTTACTCAAAAAAGCTTTACTGAAAAGGATAAAAAAACGAAAGAAAACTTGATTTTGGCCAAGACGTTTCTCATTTTCAGAAATGACAAATATCTACAAAAAAAAAAAAAAAAAAAAAACACGCACACACACACATAACGATTTGTTTTAACAGTTTTTACCATAGGATCCCATTTTTTTTTTTCTTTTTCTTGTAAGGTGTTTTTTTTTTGTATTCAAGGTGGTTGAGTGTTTTTTTCGTCTAAGGTGACGTTTTCTTGTATTCAATGTCGTTGAATGTTTTTAATCATTCCCAGTTAAGACGTGACTTATTTTCTCACGTGAATCATTACCCAATAACAAAATCTGTCTCTTCTCAACGTAGTTTTAGAATTTTTCTGTTTTATTTCATATGAAGTATGATGAATATTAGCGAAAATTAGCAAAATGGTGAAACTCTAATTTCGCATACAAAAAAAAAAAATTATTGAAACACGTCAAATGCATAATTGATGCAACAAGCAAAAAAAAAGGCGAATTTTGCGCAGCTTAAGTGCCGTGACTTTAAATAACAGCGGGCAGTAACAACTATTTTTACACATGACTAAATGGGTACTGAGCCCCTCCCCCCCCCCCCATCATGATGGAGCTGGTTACGGGCCTGACTCTATTGTAAACAATTTGAATAGAGAGAGAGAACAGAATAATTTAGTGCGAAATTTAGCACATCCAAACATGAACATTTTCTTTTTATAAAGCAGCATTTTTGGAATTTTTTTCAGAACTTTGGTTTTCACCGCGCAAATGCATTTCCATGCTTTTAGAAATGGTTTATTTTCTCAGTCCAAAGATACAAAGGAAAACAAGTCAGGAATGAGTTGACGAATGACGCCAGTTGCGGGAGACCCGAAATGAGACAACTCTCCCACTAGTGGAACATAAATCAGACCGTCAAAAAAAGAGGATCCATTCGAAACTTTTCTTGGAAGTTGATGGCGGCGTGTGGCGAGGTATACCTGAAATGGATCGCGCCTACAAATTGCGAGCGGTCGTCATCTCGGCATTTTTAACGAGCTCTATTCGTGATAATGACGTCGAGGCCGTCAAGTTAAGTGGCGCTTCCGAGGTTCGCAAAAATGCTCGAAAACGCCCCTAGAAGACCGCGTTCTATTATTCTCGGCAAATTCTACAACCATAACGACCAAACAATCAAAAGAAAGCGTATAATTACGACGAGAACTCGTTCTTTTTCTCTTGTTTATATCGCGTATGCGCGGATCCAAAATGGCGGCCGTCTGCGCAATTCCGTCCACCTCGCGATTTCTAATGGATTCAAAAATTTATTTACTAATCCAAGAACTTTGAAAATGTTATTCAAATGTTTGTCGGCATTGAACATTTATGAGGAAACATGGGCTGCGAGATATTTTCAGAGAAAGGGCCTTTGTATCGATGATTGTGTTTGACGGGAGTGTATGAGGAGTACTAACCTGCTTCAAGTCGATGACAATGGTGACGTACTCGTACTGTTCTCCCCTCGCGAGTGTCGGACTCTGCCACCCCTTTCCTTTACCATTCAGCACGTAGCTAATATCGTACCTCTTTCCGGGATCCGGACTGCGGGAATCGCACACAGAGCATCTGAGCGAGTCCGTCGGCTTGCAAAACGTTTCCGGACCGTCATCACCGCAGGTCGCATTCACGAATACGTCGGCTTTGGCTGCTATGTTGAATATCGAGGGGAACAAAGCGCGTCCCTTCGTATTTCGCGTAGAGTATTGACCTGAAAGAAAATTTTATTAAAAAAATACGAATTCGACTATAATGGAAGTAAAGAATAAATTTGTTTGCCTGACAAATTAATATTATACATATTAATTGAAAAATTTATCCAAGTTCTTTGAAAGTGTAAAAAATGGTACTCTTCATAAAAACGAGATAAATGATACGATAAATAATACTGGAAAATTAGAAATGACTCCGTAAAATATGGTAATAACAAAATGAATCAACTAAGGTTCCGCTTGTCATCAAAGTTTACGATACCAAAAATTGCCTTGCATATTATTTAATGACTTATGGGATTTATCATGGCGTTTTGACACCATCGACACTAAGGTGCAGTCGTATGTCACGACGGAACAGGTTGCATGGGTATTCAAGTAGCAAGAACAGGTTCGTAGAGTGAGCTCGTGAGCATACTCTCGAGTATCCTTAAGCTAGAAGATGAGAGTAAAAAATAGTAAACCCATCGTCAGTCATATTCTTAATTCGCGTTGAAAACCCTGTCTAAGATAAATCTGAATTTCATGATCAATTTCAAGTCACTGTAAGTCGATAATATTGATGACTTTCAAAAATATCAAACACTCCAATAGCCATTATCCGTAATTATCGAGACATAAATCAAAGTGCTCAATAAGAAAAATCAACGGGAAGCTGAATGAATACTTTCGATTATCTGGTAGTCCTTTTGAATTTTTGTTTTTTATGATCAAAACAAAGGAATTTCTATGGCATTGTGAAAACCAAATAATTTAGTAAAATATGAACCAACTAAAGTTTTATATATGGCAATAAAAGTTAAAATAATCTCAACTGAAGTTGTCGTTCCAAACATTTTATATTGTTTTTCGTAATATAAACTTTGGTTGGTCCACATTTTACTAAATGAACTGGGACCAATTTTATTATTTCGTTCTATGTTCCAAATAAAATTTGTTGTGTCAGGTTCCAAGAGTTGTCATAGCCAATTTTCAGAGATTAAATTTTTAGCTCTTTAAAAAAAATTCTTTATATAAATAGAGGGTTTTTCAAAACCCTTATTATTATAATATGAACCCTTTGAAAAAGCAGAGTGCTCAAATGATATTATAGACTTCCGTTTTTCGACACGGGTGTAGCAGTGACTATGCTCTTGACAGTCTCGACTCGAGTGACTGATGGCTACAAAAATATCTCGTGGACGCGTGTGTACTCGGAAAAAACGTGTTGATTTAACAAATGATTTTTCAAAAATCACACCTATCAATTTTCTTCACAGTTATAGGACATCTCGCATGAATAAACTTTGTGTTAATTTTAATGACTTATGAATATTACAAGTATTTTTACTTTTTTATTTCAAAAAAGGTACATTAAATCGATGTATTGAAAAAGAGGAAGCTTTTTGTACAGTGATAAAAATCTTTGAAATTCAAAATAGGAATGAAAATTATTTCTGCACAAGTCAAATTTTGACTGATTTGCTGTTAACGTATTCCTTTTAATTGAACCTGTCAGATTTGACAGAAAATCTGTCGTATTTGACAGATACAGTTTTAAAGAGCATTGATCAATTTGCATTTCCACGCCTTTGTAACTGGTGTCATGAAATCGTCGACAGCTCCGGTCTTGAGTCATTCACGCCACTTGCTACCTAGAAGTCCTAGAACTTGAAACGTTCAGTAGCACTTCTGGCCGCGTTTATATTTGTGTACATTCTCACGAGAGTATTGAATTCCCTCGCTGTCACTGGTACAAGAAGACGCTGTCGGAACGTCTGAATATTCTGAGCGTAGGTGTAGGGGCCGACGTCCTGCCATGGGGCCCAAAGCAGCTCGTGAAAAAATAAACACCGCCGTATTTGTACGTACAAAGCAGCTTGGGCGCTGCCCCTGGCGCCCTGTGGGGTCTCGCGAGTTACACAGATTACTGCGTAATCAAGCTTTCAAAAATCACGAGTGAGAAGCTCTTAAACTTGACTTTGAAAAAAGTTGACAAGGATGGATGAAAAGTATAAGAATAGAATTTTGGGGAGGAACACAAAAAAAATGGAATGGTGTTGATTGTGCACTGCACGATTATGCACATGTTTTATAAATTAATTACATACTGTAATTCTGAATTCAACAAATAAGGGCATTAAAAATCTTGATTTTTCAGATTTGTACATGAAATTCATTTTTATATCAGCATGTGTACAAGTATATAAAAATGTGCCTAATCATCCGGTGCCAAAAAAATGTAAGTAAACCTAAAGTAATAACGATTTACATGAGAGTCATTCCATGGGAGTTTTATAAAAATTTTTTTTGTATAGAATATTTTTTTAGTTTCTTCCATAAAATGATTAACGCGTGTTTTTTTATTTTGATACTATATGTAAAATTACTGAGGAATATATATTTGAATGACAGCCTTTTCAAAAAATAATATATAAATATGTAATATTTTATATAATATATAAAATAGCAAAATTCTAAGAAGAATCAGATATTTATTATCAGAATTCCATTTTTTATAAAGTCGACCTTATAAAATTCTTATGAAAAAAATTTTCTTATGAAAGTTATAAAAGTAATATAAAACTCAGTAGATATTTATAATAAGGATTATTATTAATTTTAAAAACCTTATAAAAACCGGTTACACTTTTATAAAAAATTTCGAAATCGTATAAAAAATGAATCATATAAAATATCATTATTTATCGAATATTTCAATATAAAATATTTCGCAAAATCTTATATAGAAAACCGTATTATAAGAATATTAACACAAAAAAAGAAAAATAAAGAAAATTCTTAAAATATAGTCGGTAACTAAAGTTAAAAAATACAAATCGCCTGAAAAATTTAGAAAGATTTCTTTTCGGAAAAACTGTTTAAATATAAAAATGTCTTGGAAAACAATTTTCGTATCAATTTTACACAGAAAACAATTTTTATAAAAAAAATGTTTTTCTAAAAATTTCTACACAAAATAGAATTATATAAGAAAAAATTGTTTTTAAGGTTTTTATAAGGTTACTATTTTAAAAAAGTTTTTCTTTTAAGAATTTTATAAGCTCAATCTTATACTTTGTATAATTTTTTTAAAAAAATCAAAATCACTAGGGTCACAGATCAGCAACACAAGCAAGTATTAATATTATTTACAAGTATTTTTTAATTACTTTTTTTATAATTATGAATAAATTATCATGACATAGTTATTATACTGTGCAACAAAATTCAAGTTTGAAAAAGTTGATGAGCTCTAATTAGCAAAAATCAATAGTACATGGTCCCAAACGCATATATGTGACGCGCTCTGACAAAAGGGACCTACTCGGCAAAAAATCGATTTTCGTACTATGATTGATTCTATAAGTTCTATCACTAATCTTTAATTGGCACAATACGAAATTCCGAAATTATGGTTCTTAAACAAAACATCAATTGACGAAGAAAAGCTTAAATGGCGGTTCAACGCCTTCCACAGCGCGCCGTGTAAACTTTCATTTTTGCCGAGAAGGTCCCTTTTGTCAGAGCGCGTCACATATGTCGGAGCATTTTCAAAAAATAGTTCTTGTTTACTAGTAATTAACTATAAAAAATTCAAAATTTAAAATCGTATAACTCCCTCAATTTTCATTCGATTTTAGAAACGAAAAAAAGAAAATGACTTTCAAATCGAGGAACCTTTTTCTGCTGAAAAATTTGCGGAAAGTTGCATTTTTTTGAAATTTTGCAAAAATTTTCACAAAGTTGCATTTTCGAGAAATATTCGTGAATTGTTCATTTTTGTTAAAACTTTTATCGAAGTTTTTTTAAAATAATAAAGTTTATAAAATATTGAAGCTTATAAAATTTTATTAAAATTATTAATTATTATTATTCCCGATAATGCAACTTGGCGAAAATTTGTGCAAACTTGTGAAAAAAATGCAAAATTTTTCGCAAAAATTGCAATAAAATGCAACTTTCCCCAAATTGTTTAGCAGAAATAGGTTCTTCAGTTTAAAAGAGCGATTTTCCTTTTTTCATTTTTAAAATCGAAAGAAAATTGAGGGAGTTATACAATTTTTAATTTAGAATTTTTAATAATTAATTACTAGTAAACAAGAGCTAACTTTTAAAAATGCTCCGATATATATATGCGTTTGAGGCCATGTACTATCGATTTTTGCTAATGAGAGCTCATCAACTTTTTCAAACTTGAATTTTGTTCCACAGTGTTATCAATAATTGCCTTCTTAAGAAGCGTTGGTCAATTTCAGATTGCTTATTACAAGTTGGTATAGTTCTGAGCAAAGATATTGTTTTTTATGAATTTCAACAACTATAATATGCACAATGTTCGCAATGCACAAAAAATTTATGCACAATAGATACCCTTCCAAGAAATTTCGCATAATTATATTTATTACGTGCGAATACGATTATTAAAGATTTATCCGGAAATTGAATATCTCGGTGCGTTGAAATATACGTGCACGCGACGCAAAGTGATTTGCGTGCATTTTTTATTGATTGTCGGCGCATGGAGCTTGTAGCGGGGTAATTTAGCGTGCGTGGAAAAGCGCTAAATGAGCCCCGACAGCCCGGAAGTGAAAGTTCTTGATGGGCTTTTTGAGTAAACGCCCCAGCACAACCCCACTCGGGGAATTTCTGCGGCTAAAGTCCACAGAGCCGTGAATTATGCGTCCCCTGCTACCGCCGCGCGTTTCGCATTCTACCGGTATCAGTGCACATTTTTCTCGCGATACCATTTCGGAGCCCAGAAACATTGTTTTTTATTATTTCCAAAAGAACCAAACGTCCAAATCGTACCTCTCCGACATGCTTTGCTGTCACTAGCATTTGGGAAAATTTATGCAAGCACGATAGTAATTTTTCAGAGCGGACTTAAAGAAACTTCAACTGTGAAATTTTCCCTTTTTTCAACGTAGAAATTCTAATGTTTTTCCTTTAATTTTGACTAATTTTCCAAACATACATGAGTTTCTTCACGTTCTTTCAGACACTTGGAATTTTACTAAAAAATTACGAAAAATACTCGAGAAGACATTTTCCTTGAAATAAAGATCTCTAAAGATTGAAAAACGAATTGTAAATCTCCGTGCAACGAGCTGAACGTACTCAGAGCTTTTGAATCGCGCGAGAACGTTCAGCAGAAAGATGGGCATTATGTATATCGAGTGTAATTGCGCAATTACAGAACGCGGTGTCGTTAGCCGTGAGAGAAAAATTGAAAAACCTACTCCGAGCAACAGGAAGACGTGAATTTATTGCACGCGTACAACGATCACATAAATTGCAGAAAAGTTTTAAATTATATCTTGTTTAGGGCAAAGCGGTGAAAACGGTGTTTGATTTAATGCAAATTTGTACTCCGAATCAGAACAATTTACAACGCTCCAACCACTATTTCGTTTATGTGAATTATGTGAGAGAATTGAAAAATTCGGTTTTAAGCCGATACGTATATACATGTATTTTCTGAGGGTTTTCTGTATTTTTAAAATTTACTTAAAGTTGAATAGACTTCGCGCGCCAACCCCCATTCAGTTTCTTTTTGAGGTATATTTTTTATTTAAAAAAAAAATTTCTTGAAAGATATTGAGATTCAAATCTTTTTCATTAAATAAATGTGTAGACAGATGAAAATCATTTAATATACTAAATTTTCGGAAATGTTCGTAAATGTTGTAGTACGTTAGGAAGTGTTCGGAAATGTTCGGGTATGTTCGGAGGTGTTCGGGTATGTTCGGAGGTGTTCGGGTATGTTCGAGTATAACATTTTGTGACATTGGTGTATGTTCGGAAGTGTTCGGGTATTTTCGAAAATGTGCGGGTATGATCAAGTATTTTCGTAAATGTTCGGGTATGATCGAGTATGTTTGGAACAGTGTTCGTAAGTTTCTAGGTGGGGAATTATGCTACGCTTTTTTCATTGGTCCTGCTGGGCCAATGAGAGGCAGGGAGATATATATAGGTATAGTATGTAAGGGCCGAGCGTGGCAAAATTCATTCTGCCACATATAGGGAAATTCTGCTACGTAGCAAAAATTCTGCCACGCTTACGAACACTGGTTTGGAAGTGTTCGGGTATGTTCGAGTATAACATTTTGTGACATTAGTGTATGTTCGGAAGTGTTCAGGGATGTTCGGAAGTATTTGGGTATTAAGTGTTAAGTCTTAAGTATTAAGTGTTAAATCTTAAGTGTTAAGTTTTAAATCTTAAGTGTTAAGTTTTAAGTCTTAAGTATTAAGTGTTAAGTCTTAAGTGTTAAGTGTTAAGTCTTAAGAACTCAGGTTAGGTTAGTGTTGACTGAATCAGCGGGATCAAGTTTTTTTATTATATAGAGAGATGATACAATCTGTTTATCATTTATTTATACAATCCCTTTTACAGTTGAAAAATACAAGATGAACGAACATAAATTCTCCAGAATATTCTTCGTAACTAAAGACCCTCTCTCTGTACGAGGGTCGAAAACCCCTTATTAAATCGAACGCAATCAGACATATACGATTTCGACCCCGATAAAATTGACACGCAAGAAATTGCTACTTGCTTGGTAGTGATAAACTGCGCGTTTCATCAGACCGCGATTTGTCTTCGTTTATGGCAGTGGACATCGCCGGCATCACCTGTAACGACATAATTTCATGCTCGATTTTTTTTTTTTATTTCCGATACTTTTTTTTCGTACGATCTCCCATGGAAAAGCGCGGCTTATCGTCCTTCGAACTGCTCGTTAGTGCAAGGCGAACCGCCGATTGTCCCAAGCCAATAAATTTATACCACCGCTTTGCAATGTAAATGTTGCTTGCAAAATCCGGCCAATTATTCGAGATATTGAACTCACGTGTGATTTCTGAATTTCTGTGTGAGGTAAATGGAAAAATAGGTGCAAAGAACGAATTGGAAATCGGTGTTTCTGAACTAGTGACGAAATCAAAGTATTTTCATGGATGTTTTTATATCAGATTTGCAAACAAGATAGGCATTTTTAAACCCAAAACATCGACATAAACTGAATAATCTACGTTTTGTAAACAATTGTCTAGAATTACAATCTTTACAAAACAACTGTCTTTACAAAGAATCTCTAAAAAATGGTGTCATTAGTTATTTATATGAAAAAAATGGTTTTTTAATTTTGGAATGAGAGGTGTATTTCTTGTTGGACTATTGCTACGACAAAAATTTCTGAACTAACTGAATTTATCTATTTCAATACGAAATTCGTAGTTCTCGAATCAAGATTACGACTCGATTTCGTGACGATACAATGGAAATCGATGATGAAAACATCACAAGTCGCAATCGCGAAAATAATCTGCGATTGTGAAATTATGAAACTCGCCCTTTCTCGGAACGAAATCCCTCTCCCTTTGAACGTTGTAATTTTTATGGAATCCTCCGTATCTCTCTTGTAATCACCCAATATATACTGTACCGCAATTACGAGCGCTTAACGATAACATCGTTACACGCAAACTTTCGCTGCATGCTATTTTTTTCGGCATCTTCAAAAGGAACTTTGGGCCATTTCGAAATTTTATTCTTTTATACGCAAGTACGTTTCTGCAGAAATGTTCGAGACTATGATTTTGATGGATGTGAGATTAAAATGCGTATTTCATAAAATTATAATCGAAGGTTTTGAAGTTTGATATACAGTTTTGGAAGTTTTCCTAGAGTTATGCGATTTCAAGAAGGATTAAATAAATTTTTAAACACATGAAGTGACAAAGAAATGTCAAGGAGGATTGAGAAACTTTCAAAAGTAAAAATAGAAGATTGTTTTTCTGCGTTTTTATTTATCACCTAAAATAGATAGAAATTATTTAAATAATTTACTTGCAGCTTGAAAGGGATAAAAAAATTAAAATATTTATAATTCTTCAGTGTGGTGAACTATGTGAAACTTTTTATAGTACATTCTCTCACACACGAAAAATGAGTTCAAGACAATATTGTCAAAAATATTAGATATAATAATTTTTTTAATTTACTTGAATACAGTTACTTTTTAAGGATTCTCAAAACCTTTCCCAAATTGGAATCTTGAAAATTTTCAAATACATCAACAAATATGTAAAATTTGTTATCTAATTAATTTACATGTTAGAATCATTGTTGACAACTTTCTGGGATTTTTTTTTTTTTCTTAAAATACTAAATTTTTTTTCAATAGTCTTCAAAATACTCAGTTTTCAGAAAATCTTCAATTGAATATTATATCTCGTTTTCGTTTGAACAAATTTCATTCAAAAAGCTGAGAAGCAAAAAAGAAATCAAAAGCTTGGAGCTAATTTTTTAAGAAACTTACAGAATGTCTTTCCAGGGCTTTACAATCGCGCGAATGTCGAGTTACACTGTCCAACACTGCACAAAGCGTATGTAACAACTGCCCTGTAATTATTGGTTCCGAGCTCGATGCACATAAGAATTTCTCTTTCGAACTTTTTATTCTGTTGGCCGATACATCGAGACACAAACTAAAAAAAAAACACAACGTAACTTATGTTCTCAAATTTTTTATTCTTCCTTGTTCACTCCCAGAATGGAATCAATATTTTTCTTTGGACGTTTTCTTCGGATAAGTGGATTGATAAAAAATATACGATATTTTCTTTCAATATTATTTGCATTTGTGGAGAATTCTTTCTGTAGAAAATTTTTGGGAAATTCTTGACCTTATAAAAATTGAAAAAAAAACAGGGTCTAATTCAAAAAAGATGACGAGTATTTTTTTATTCATAGTGTACAATGCAAGTACACAAAATTTCGAGGATTTCATGGTATGTATTAAAAACTTTAACTGAGTTATAGATAATTTCATAAGTGTAAGAAAAGTATCAGTTTTGAAACTAAGTAGAATATTTTCAGTTCTGATTCTATTTTATCGTCTTTTTGTGAATTTTCATATAATTTTTCCAATAATAAGGAATGCAATAAATGCATTCCTAAGTTTCTATAAGTTTTCGACATTTTCAAGGTTTCCACAAAACTCTAAAACCTTTTTCTGAGTTCCAAATAATCAAAATATGCAAGCCCAGGAAAAATGTCAAATAATTCTATAAAAAGCTTGCGTTTTTGACAAACTCCAGTATCCTTGAAAAATCCTAGACTTTTTAAAAATTGCACCATTTTTCTTATTCTACAATTTTTTTAGTTTTTAATATAGTTCTAGAGAATTTCACTTTCTTTAGATCATGTTCAATTAATGCAAATTTCTTTTTACAACGCAAAAAACTTCGTTAAAGCAGCGCAGAATTGTTATTATCTTCGAATAACAATAGTTTTTCTTGAGTGTGGGTGGTAAACGAGATATTTTTTCTAGGAAAAGTTTTATAGAGAACAAGTGTGTTTGTCACGCAGAATTTCAACGATTTTGCGCGTCGTTGGGACTGACGTTTATTGCTCGTCGCGGTTAACTCCGAGGGTTGACGATATCGCATGAACGATCTTGATTTTTTCAATTTTTTTCAGATTGAAAAAAATTTCTAAGAATATCTGAATGCTTGCCTTTTTCAGCGAATCTTGAATTTGGAAGTTGTATTCGAACAAAGTAATGTAAAATATAAAGTTTGTATTAAAAAAAGGAAGATTATAATAAGCATTTTTGATTATGCGGTATTTAAGAAGTTTGTTCGTAGATAACACAAATTAAGATTAATGTTTTACACTTCAAATTTTGTCTTACATCAACCTTTATATAAATAATTAGAAATTCAATGTTGGCTCTTGAAAGTTCACTTCAAGATAATGGGACATGAATTTTTGCTTTTTCTTCGAACAGCTTTCCGCCAATTTATTTTGTTTTTGTAATAAATATCGATGTTTTGAATCAATCGTGAAAATTTTCTTTTTAAATCTTCAAAACTTTTTCAAAAATTAATGGATTCGAACGATTCTTTGACTATAATGTTTACTAATACTACAATATATCGTTTTCTTTAATGTTAAATTGTTGACTATTTATTGCTATAAATAAATTCTACAGCATAACACGTAAGTACAAAGTTTTTCAAAGTTGAAGCACTAAAAAAGTGAACTTTCGACATTTTTTTAAAAGAATTCAGAAACGTTGTTATAATATCAAGCTGAATCCCTGAGTAACCAAAATTTTGTTCTACGAAGTTATAAAAAAAAACAAATATTTACGATTAAAATAGTGTAATCTTATTTACTTTGTCGATTTTCAAAAATTTTTCTATGGGGTGGATTTTTCTATAAATTTTTTTTTTTTTTTTGATTTTGCAATTTTCTTGAAATGCAGAATAAATCATCAATTAAAATATTGAATCAAAAATTTATCATTTTGTTTCATATTAACGACAATAATAAACATTTCAGACAAAAGATGGTTCAAATTCGTTAATTTTTGATAAAGTTGTTTTTGTATTTGAAAATTTTTTTTTCGTAATTGACCATAAACATCGATTTTTACTTTAACAACAAAATTGGCTCTAATTAGCCAAAAAAAATTTCTAAGCCAACAGCGAAAATATGTGTCTTATTATTTGGACTAACGAACAATATTATTTGAATTTCTTGGAATTTCTTTGAAATTACACAATAATTATGTTACGCAAACCTGATTAAATTGATCAAAATGCACTCAAATGAGAAAAAAATCTCACTATTTTATGACAGCATTTTTCAAGGCGCTGTTTTTCCTTCGTTGCTTTATTTTTTTTGTTGCATAAAAAAGACGATCACAACAGTAATTTTTCTCAACCCATTCAGACCAACTTTTTTACCCAACTGTTTATCTCGAACTTTCTTCAGAAGAAATTCGAAGATCTTCAAGCCAGAAGCATTCTTTCTAACCGAGAAAAAAAATGCAGAAACCAGAAACCGCGATAAACTTCCGAGGGTCAAGAAAGGGCCGTAAAGAGCTCTGCAATCACCATGAAGTACTAGCAAGATTACTCTCGAAAGATTCAAAAACCCATTTTAAGATACTTGCTTTTAGAAGAAAATTGATTATATGATAAATATTTCATGAAGATAATTAAAGCCGTTTGTGGTCTACAGACCATAAAAAAATGTTTATATCAAAATGCAAGTACTTTTTTTCATATTAACAAATTTTACATTATCAAATTTTAATCCGAAAAACAATGTTTTTCTGTAATATAATACTCGAGTGACTGCTAATTTTACCCTCGGATTCCGGACCAAGAGGAGAAAAAGAGGATGAGCGCGTGGAATAAGAAAAAAGGAGAAAAAGCGCGTTATTTCGGGGGACGCCTCTGCATTTTTACGCGTTTCACGAGCGACCGAAAGCCAGCAAATTGCCGAAATTTCTCGAGAACAGAGCCTCTGTGGTAGGCGCGAAACACGGTAATTGCCGAATCGATTACGCGAAAATTTTGCGAATAATCGACGATTACGACCACTATTGGAGCGATAAAAATCATCGTAAATGTCTCAGTAATGACTGGCTTCGGACACGTATACGTGATTTCGAGTACCGATAGAAATGATCGTTATTTAATGTTTTACTCGCACGCTTGATTTTATCTTCGAGCCTTTGGAGAAATCGAAAGCAGCTATTTGCGATATTTTTCCAAGACTCAACAGCACTGAATGTAAAAAAATATAAAATAATTATACCATATTTAACACCACAAAACTTAACGTGAAAATCACAAAACTTTCGACATAATTTTCTCTGCTTACTTTCATGATTGGCCTGTAATAAAATAATTTACGGAAACTTGAGCTATCGCCGCAATCTACAAATGACGTTTTATCATTGCAGGAGCACGATAGCCTGCGAAACAAATGTCGTATGTATATATTCTAACGAGGAACTCGAGGTATCAAGGAACATAAAGACGCCCCACTGGGCTATGGAATATTGTCTTCCAACTGTGTCACCCACGACATTGCTTCCGTAATATAAAGCTGTGACGGGACAATGGCGACAAAACGACGAGAGCGATTCATTCTCGCTGCACTTTTTTTATTCTTTTTTCACCTCTTTTTCTCGCCATTCTACTCGTTTTACATAATGCGTGCGTGACGCGCGAAATGGTTCCGGGCCATTCTGAAACCTGAGACTGACTTTTTACCTGGGAAAATAATCATCATTGAAGTACATAAATATATTATATTAATCTAGGGGGGTGGGGGAGTGGGTGATATTCAAAGTAGAAAAATATAAAATAAAATATAAAAAAATATAATGGGTTCGCGAATTCCTTGAAAAATGAAAAAGAATAACGTTGAAGTTTGTATAGAAAATCAGATAAATCAGAAATGAACCGTCGCCGTTTCCCGGGATCACGGCCGTGGCGGCAAATGTGCATTTCGCGGCTCTTTATGCGAGCGGCAGAAAATCGCCCACGCGAGCGCGCGCTACTAAATGAATGGGTGATTCCGCGACAATCGCCCGCGCCGACTACACGACTACACGCGTACGCTACATGTGCATTGCTTGTAAGCACCTCCGGACGCGGCATATTGGCGCGCCGTAATCAAGTCTGAGTCCATTTCGAGAGTTCGATCCTCGTCCACGAGGTCATTACGTTATGTGCGTGAGAAATCCAGCTCGCAATCGGAAATGATACGACTCCAAGAATGATGATTATGGCCCGTCTACGCGGATAACAAGCTGTTTCTATACCACGCAGAAAATTTTTTTGTAAATTTTATCGAAACGGCGGGTAGAATTTACCAAACTTTTGGCGAAGTGGTGATAATTTCCAACATAAGTAAATATTGCCAAGAGTTTGGTATACCAAACAGTTTGACAAAAAAAAAAATATTTCTTCCACTCAAGAATGATCCTCCCCCTTTGGTTATGAGGAACGATTTTTTTCATAGTCGTCAAATGCCAACATCAGTCAACGTAAAGTCGCCACGACCCATGCAGGAAAAGCTTAAGCTAATTAACTTACCATTAGAAGTGACATTATATGCCATCAGGGGAGAGAGGAGGAGAGAGAACTATGCCATTAGAGTGCTAAATGTTTTTTAGGCTTCTGGTAAAAGGCGCCCATACGACTTCCGAAGTATTACGACAGGCTGAGTCGACAGTAGTATAAGTTGAGCGCGGTATATATACTACGCG